>JANPWX010000467.1:407257-451257 GCA_024734555.1 Trochalopteron elliotii | reverse complement strand
GAGCTGAGCCCTTCCCGCCCCGGGGCCCCGCTCCGGCCCTCACGGCCGCCGCCATCTTGAGCCCGGGGAGGGAGCGAAGCGCTGGCGCTGCCCCGGGCAGGGAACGGCCTTGTCCTGGAGTTCTGTGTCCGGTTCTGGGCTCCTCAGCACGGGGAAAACCAGGAGCTGCTGGAGAGGGTCCAGCGAAGGCCACAAAGATGATGAGGGGTCTGGAGCATCTCTCTGATGCACAGACACTGGCGGGAGCTTGGGCCTGTTTGGTCTGGAGAAGACTGAGAGGGGATCTCATCAATGCATTTAAATATATCCAAGGAGTGTCAGAGGATGCTGTCAGACTCTTTACATTGGTGCCCACGACAGGATGAGGGACAGTCTAACTAAACTAAACTAAAACACAAAATGTTCCACCTCAACATTAGGAAGAACTCCTTTACGTTAAGGGTGATAGAGCTCTGGAACAGCTGCCCAGGGAGGCTGTGGAGTCTTTCACATTCCAAAGAGAGACATTCCAAACCCACCTGGGCACATTCCTGTGTCACCTGCTCCAGGCGACCCTGCCTTAGCAGAGGTCTGGGACTGGGTGATCCCCAGAGGTCCTTTTCAACCCCAATGAGTCTGTGATTCAGTGGGCCCCCCCTCAGACGCTGAGATGGGTGCCTGGACAGGGTGAAAATCCAAGACTGGAGTGTTTATTCTGATGGGTTCATCCTACCCTCACCTGACATCCAGAACCCTGTATGGGGGCTTGAGGGGAGAGAGCTCCTGGGAAGAGGGGAAAAGCTCCAGGTAAAAGCTGCCTGCCAGCAAAAGCATATAATAGAATTATTTATGTTGGAAAAGACCTCCAAGGTCTTTAAGTCCAACCCATCATCTATCACAGTGGCCTTGCCCTTTTTGGAGTGTTTTTTTTTACCAGCAGCCTGGCTCCTGCCTTCAAGCTGTGAAGCTGCTGTGGGCTGGGAAAGGACCACAAGGATGGGTTCAGATCCACAGGTTTCCCCAGACACTTCCAGCCCTGGCACCCCCAGTTCCCAGCCCTTCCCTTTCCAGTGTGTTGCTCACACTCTTAATTAAATCACTATGGCATGTGCTGGGGGAGCTCTTTTAACTCCAGGCTTTCTGTTTTGGCATCAGTGTGTGCCACCAAGGAGAAATTTTCACTAAGCTAATTTTCACTAAGCTGTTTTGGTTTTTTTAAATTTCATTTCCTCTCTTTTATTGCTTACTTTTCTTATTAGTGACATTATTTTTAATCTACCGTTTAATTTAGGAGTTGGCTTGCTGTTACTTTGCTCTGCTGCTCCTTCTCTGGTAGTTGTGACCATTAGGTGAAGACTATGCATGCACCATTACCATCCAAACAGCTCCTGAATATCTCTCCATATAAATGAAGCTTCAAAGCACAAACACTCATCTTCCTTTTAATCAGTCAGGAGAGGCAGAGGCCCACAGGCCAAATGTTTCCCTAAGAGAGAAGGAGCCCTGCCAACCACCCTCATGAAAGCAGGAGGGAGAAGCAAGCAGTGACATTTTTAACTACTATGGCAAAGGTTACACGGTGACTCAGTGGCAAGTTTTTCACACCAGATCACATGCTTTTGATCCCATGCAACAGACTGAACAAAAATGTTGCCCAGCTGCTACCGAAAGACTCAACAAACTATATGAAAAACAACTGGATTTGGAGAATGGTTTGCAAACAAGATTTACCTTGATGACAACTGCAAATTCAAACCCTAGAGACCTGGAAGATCAGCCCTCAACTGGACACTGCTGTAACCTGAATATTTGTGTTTTAACTCATTTGCTTTTTCAATAAAAGCATCTTAAATGATCACTCTTTAACCCACTATCCCTTTTGTCTTTTTTCAATGCTTGTGCCATAAAACAAAGACAAGGCTCACACAAGTGGAGACCTAGTGATATGTTCTAGGAAGCAGGGTGCCCTCTTGCACACTGTGGAAGCTTTAAATCCTGACTCTTTTAGGTCTGTAAAAATCCATTAGGATTAGTGGCAAAAGAGCTTTTTTCAAAATAATACAAGACAACTCTCAGATGGACAGGGAAAAGCTACTCAGGAGACGAGTGCAGGGACAGCCTTAAACCAGGACCACTCCTGTGGTGTTCTTCAGTGCCACTGCCACTAGATGTCACAGATGAACAGCAAGAGGAGCCCGGAGCGTGGCTTTGTGCGTCTTGCTGTAATTGTGAAATGGCTTTAAATTTGTCTTGGCACATCCACAGTATCTCCATACAGCTTTGATCCTGCAGATTTCAAAGCTTTGTGTGGTGCACAGGGACATTACGCAACATTTCCACACAAGCACAGGGAAACCCAGTGCAGGGAGCTGCTTTCTGGGGGATTGTGGGCTTTTTTTCTTTTTTCTTTTTTCTTTTTTTTTCCCCCCCTCTACTTGAGCTCCTCTCCCAAAGCCACACAGGGCTTTTAAGGACTTGAAGCCGGCGGGTGATGCACTGAGATGCTCTCTCTCACGCTCCTCTGGGATGAGTATCCTACTCTGTTGTGCCTGTGCCAAGCCCTGTTAAATGGAGCTTGGGTTCACCATTGCTTAGTTACACAATGTGCTTCTCCCTGGAGTCATGAGACTTCTGCAAGGAAGGCTGTGTGGAAGAGGATTAGCAGCGAGTTCACTTGACTCAAACCTCCCCAGTGCCACCAGGAACCTCCTGCTCGTGGGGGTTCATGAGCCTCAGACCCCCTCTCGTACTCATGTGTCCCCTCCCCTTTTATTGGCACTGATGTCACACTCACCAGCTCCCAGCAGAGCCAAGAACTTGTCCTTTCCCTGCACCTTTGCCATATGACAGCTGAGTTTGTGCTTGTACCTGTGCAGGGCACACATGCACACACACCTCCCTGCTGAGAGAAGCAGGGCCTGCAGAGTCTGGAGGCACAGGGCAGGTGCTGGCTGAGCACTGGCCATCGCCTTTGGAAGCTGCTGGAATTGCACATGGTGCTCATGGCTGGAGCAGCCTCTTTGCCTCCCAAATCTTAAATGACCTCGGCCTTCAGTGGGAACATGCTGAGCTCTGAGCCTGTGTCTGGAGCCCAGATTGGAGATGTTTTGTTTTCTTTGTGATTTACTCAGTGCTCCCTGTTCACCAGCCCTGGGCACAGCCCTGAGCCTGCAGCATCACCTGGCAGAGCCAGCACAGCCTTGCAGTAACCACAGGGGAGGCTTGGGCCAGACTTTGTCCCCACAGCAAGTTTTCCAGATTTTATTGGTTAAGTGTTAATATCTGTCTTTATGCAAGCTTCTGACTGTGTCTGATCCTCTAGATTGGTTCTTTTCTGGTCTTTTGGAGAAACCATGGTCTGTCTGTTTCCTATTTGCTCTTGGTTTTTTTTAAGGCTTATGAAGTTTTTTATTCCCTTTACATTTCAGGTTTCATTCCCCATGTAAGTCCATTCCTCCACATTAAAACAACTTCTTAGTCAATGAAAGTTAAAGATTAAACATCTTTTTAAAGACTTAATTCCCAGTTACACAGTGATACTGACAGCTGTACAATCATATTTGAAACACTCGGTCCCCACCCGACCCACAAAAATAATGTTCCTGGCAATTTAAAACAACACTGCAGTTGTAGACTTGTGAGAAGTAAGATTTAGGGGTAGTCAGAAACCTTAAATATGATACTTAGTGCACACACAGATTTAAAGCTGTTATAGGATTAAGGCTCAGAGAAATGGAAGGACTGGTAGAGAATAAAGATGGAATTAAAAGTCAAGCCCAATATTCACTTAGATTTAAACTAATCTGTGCTGCTCACTCTGTGCCTTTCAATGAGAGTTTGAAGGCAGAGGAGATAATTTCAAAGGAGGAAGCCAAAGTCACATGGAAGAAGCAGTTTATGCTATACCAGTTTTTGTACTGACCCCATGGAAGTCCCCTGTGAGAGTCTGTAGGTGAATTAGGTCACATTCAAACCTCCCTGTTATCAAGTCTGAGCCTGTGTCACCCAACACTTCCTTCATGTCCATGGGGGGAAACATGCAGCACAGAGGCAGATTCATCTCCTCCCAGGGCAAGGGTCTAAAATAGCACAGCCAAATAACCCTCTGGAGATGCCCCTTGTGTTCTGTCCCTTGCCAAAGGATCCAAAGAGAATAAGCTTTGAACCAAAAAATTTCCAGCTGCCTACTCCCAGGCAAGATGAGCACCTGAGGCAGGGTGGATAGGGCTCTCCTCAAGAATAGTTCCTCTATTTTTGATGAGATGAAAAAAATCCGTCCACTGAATTCCAGAATTGAAGGGAACTCACCCATCATCTTTCTTTTGACCATAAATGACAGCTTTTTCACTAAATCACCCAGCAGAAATTGCTACGCTGATAGTGGTACAGAGGACTGGGATTCAGGACAGGTTTTAGCACCCCGGAGCATCCCTGAATCACAGTGCAACCATCTATCTCATGGATTTTCAGCCCTGCTGAGCATCCTGCAGGGCCTTAAGGGGAGCTAAGTGTGTAAAGAGGGACATTTGAGCAGGTATGAGCACACAGTCCTGCACATAGCTGCACATGCCTGCAGCGTGGAGTGAAATTTGACAGGAAATGTGACAGGTTTGGAAAATGGCATTTGTATTTGGGGGAATGGTGATCTGCAAGGGAAAAATCTGCTCAGGCAGCCAAACCCCTTTAGAAATCAGGCATGGTGTGCACCTGATCTTTTTTCCCCAGTTGTTAATTTAACATGGTTTCTATTTGTAGAACAAATAAATAATTTCTGAGCAAACAAATCAGGGAGCTGGAACCTGAGGGGTGTGGTACATCAGCTCAGGGACTCATGGTTAAGAAGTCCAATAGATTTTGATAACAACTGGAAATTGTTCAGTGGATTAGTACCTGAAGCCAATTTGGCTTCAAGTAATGACAAGCCTGAGCTGCAGTGCCGTGGAGCCAAATTTCTCCCCTTGAGGATGGTTATTGCTTGTGTTGGGGTTGTGGCAGTGTCCCCAGGTGTCAGCCCAGTCCCTTCTGAGCTCAGAGACATCCTAACCCAGAAAACTGTACAGAAAAGGGACTGCCTTTGCTTTTTCTCCAGACTTTTGGCTGCATTCCTCTCTGCCCATGTCTGTAGTCCCTCCCTTTGCTCTACTAATCCATGAAACATGTTCATCCTGGGGATAAGGGGCAAATATAACTAGTTGCCTGAATCCTGTATAGGAACATGTCCTGTCTAGGCATTTGGCTTCAAAAGGCTTCTGTGGATCTTGTCCCACTTCATCTCCTGCAGGAGCTGACTCCTGTGGAAAGTTCACAAGATGACAGAGATGTTTCACTTGCATGCCTGAGAAAAAAATTGTTTTGCTAAGACAAGATATACATTTATTTCTCCAGAGCTCTTTTCTTTTGAAGAAGCTGGCCTCATGCAGCAGATCAGACAAAGGTGTTTGGATTCTCCTCAGGCTGTGTTTTTGGCCATCAAGGAGAAAGCCCCCAGTGCAAATCATAACTGCTTACCCTGAGGGGCTGTGCCCTGTGCATCCTTCATGGGCACAAGACACAGCCAGTCAGTTTGGAACTCTCCATTGACTTGGCCAGGCTTTCAACCAGGCACTATACAATTCATCAGAGTAATTAGCAAAGCTGTAACTAAAGAGGTCTCCATGGAGATTGACAGCATCACCTCCTAGCTGGTACATTCCCTGCCTCCTATTCTAAATTTGTTCTTGCTGTTTCCCTGGCTCTAATCCATAAGGTTAGTGAAATCTTCCAACATTTGTGACACATTACAGCAGTGGAAAGAAGGACAAAGGTTGCTGGGAGGGGGCTGAGAAAGAAAGAACCTGGTTGGTGCCTCAAGGAAAGCAGCAGAAACTGTTCAGACATATATAACCAGAATTTTGAGAATGGGATTAGGCAGAACAGCACCTCTGCCTGCCTGTCACTTGCAAATTCTTGCTAATACTTTGGGAGCTTATTGGAGGTCAGCACCAAACACCCAAACAGACTAATCTGTATTATAGACACATAATCAAAGTCACAAGGTTTTACATAATATATATCGGTGACACAAGAAGTGTTTGTTCGAATAATTTTGTCATCAAGATTAGTGGCCATGAAAGCCTCTACTGTGCACTAACCTGGTTTTTGTGGCCATGGGTACACCAGATTCCTCAGACAAATCAAAAAGGAGCTGAGAAAGTACAAATACATGTCCTGAAATAATTACAGTATTAGGTTTCTGGCCGTGGCAAAGTTTAAAAAAAAGGGTGTGTGTATGTGTGTGTGTATTAGAAGGGGCTGTGCTTAAACTTCAGCTTAAGAGACGTGAACAAACGGCTGGAGTTACAATTTTTACATTAGCCATTTTTTCCCAGCAGTTTTGCAATGGCAGTAAATCACACCTCACAGTCACACATGGCTCTGTGGGAATGGCAAGAAGTTGGGCTTTCAAAGATAAATTGATGTCACTTGACCCACTTGTGAGCTTTGTAGTCCTCTTCAGGGAGGTGGAGGCTGTAGTGCACAGAGCAAGTGATCTGGGCTCACAAAGTCAGTGGCAAAGACAGGAACGGTTCCTGTAGAGATAACAATTCCAAACTGACAAATCTGATTAACTTCAAAAGGAAATTAGTTAACTGAAATATTTGGAAATGTATAGAAAAGTTATTATTTTCCACTCTCATAGAGGTTTTAAAGTATGATGTTACACAAACACAAAAGAAAATGTGTAAAATTATGAAAGAAAAAACACCCCTCCCTGGAAAAAAAAAAAAAGAAAAAGGAGAAAAAGAATTCAAGACCATTATCTCTGTGCTGGAAAGAGACAAAGCCACAGCTCATGCCACACATTGTAAAGATTTTCCGAGCATTTTGACCAGCTTGTTCTCCTGGCTGATGCACAGCAAAGCCAAAGGTCTTTTGAGGGTACCCTGCATTCTGCTGCCCCACTGCAGGAGTTCACCCCACCGAACTGAAGTGCCTCTATGAAAATCCCATTGCCCTAAACTCCCCCACAGTCAGTGAGGAGAGAGCAAGAGTGATGCCAGCCAGACATCTGCAGAAGTGGAATCAGAGCTTGGGAGGGCTGAATCGGCCTCTAGATTTGCCGCAATTCACATGCTGCTACCATGTGAACCCAGGGCTAAAAGCACTCCGGCAGCTTTTCCAGGACTCCTGAAAGCTCCTTTGTGGAAGCAGAGCTGACTGAACTGCCATTCAGGTCAAGAAAAATCAAGCACTGGGTGGTATTTCCAAAAGTACTTGGCCGTAACCTCACTCCATTCCCCTTTGAAGTCAGCAGAATATTTACATCGACTTCAACTGGAGAAAAAATCAGGCCATTACAGAGCGTTTGAAACACTCACCGCTAATGATGCTCTGGTTCCTTTGTACCCCCCCAGCTCAAAGCCTGTCTGCTGTGTCTGTCATTAAACACAGTCCCAGCAATTGGTGAGACAGAGTGCTGAGCCCAACGTGCTGGCCCTAAAGGCACAGGGAAGTTTTAGCGATTCAACCACATGAATCTCTTAAACGTTATGTAGGATGGCTCTGCCAGCCACCATGTCACACAGGACCCGTTATCTCCAAACCTGCCATGCAAAGAAAGTGCTGCATCTCAGCAGGCCTTGCTATGCTATGGGCTGCAGGTGGACTCTGAAGAAAAATAAAGGGCAAAATAAGAATGTGTTGAATTAGCTGGAATCAGAAAGAGCAGCGGTGAAAAAAACAAGCTATTAAATGCAGACAAACATCCCATTGCCAGGGCAGGAAGGATGGGCTAGCTGCTCAAAAGACCAATGGAAGTGGGTCATCACTGGTTTGCAGATGTCAGTCACACCTCCAGCCTGTGTTCAGATGTGCTGCTGAATGAATGCCAGGAGAAGAGCACCTTTACAGACCAGACCTGCACTTTGGCTCCTTTGGGTGCTTCCAGTAAGGGCATCAGTAGCCCCAAAGAGCTGCTCTGTCTCCGTCTGTTGGCCTCTGTCTGAGTCCAGCTGGTGCAGGCTGTGTGATGCCTTGCATCTGGTGGCACACAGGGCAAACTAAAAGAAAATAGTTCACCTCTTGGAAAGACTCTTAATGTGCCCAGCTTAGAAGGCAGGGACAGCTCCTGGCGGAAATCAGCCTCTGGGCACAGGCAGAGGACGTGCTGTATAACAGCCAGGACTGCTAAAAGCCAGCAAAGCCAAACCAGGGCAATAACTCTTCAGTTAAAAAGGAAATTTTTTTCCTAATTTAGATTTAAATTCCAAGAAGACAGAATTGTTGCTAAAGGGATTTCATGGTATCTGCAGAAATGGAAATAGTTCCATTTTGTGAAAATTAGTCTGTTTATAGTGAAGTTTTGGATACCGAACCCTCGGAGGAGCTCTGGAACTTCCAGGTTGTCTGGAGAAGCCAACACTCATTGTCTGATGAAAAACCCGGTTGCTGGGAGCTGCTCTGCATCTCCTGGAGAGGCTCCCAGCCACAAGGAGGGTTCCAAACTTCCACAGATTCAGGGTTTTGATAAAGTCTCACAATGGAGCACAAAATCATGCAAATCTGCAGCAATTTAATCTCACCTCACAAACTATCCTCCACTGAAAGGTTCATAATCTTTCTAAAAAAAGATCAGCCCTGAGTGACAAAGAGAAGGTTCCTTCATGCTGAAGTCACAGGGAATTAAGGCTTGGGGTTAAATTAAATTAGTACAGGATATTAAAGCCTTACTGTCTATATAAACTGAACCACATCACAAACAAAGGCAATGTGACTTTTCTATATTGAACCTGCATTTTGAGAAGGAAATGGTGCGCATGGGTTTGGAAGCAGAGTCTTGGGACTCCAACCTTTTGTGGCTGCTGCTGTGTGATACTCAGCAAGTGATTTCCTCCCAGCTTTAAATTCCTGAAAGTAAATAGGGGAGGTTAAATTAGGGTCATTTGTAGACTGAAGTGAATCTGTGCAATGGGTTCAGTAATATTTATGAGTTCTACATGGGGAGGAACTAAGTTAACTTACATTCCAGGAGAAATACCACCAGCTCTGGTGAAAGATGTGCTGAGCACTCAGCCTGAGCATGTGCCAGGCCTGCACCTCACTTCTATTCTGAGCTTTGATTCTAACTGAGCTGGAACCAAACAGAACTACTGAAAGTCATAAAGAACAACAACAAATATATCAGTTCCATCCTGAAGATTTTATGCTGTGGCTCACACAGCCACAGCAGTGCTGTAAGCCATGGGAACATCTCCATTTGCACACCACAGGTTTGGTGCCAGTTTCCTAAAGTGCTGTTATTCAGGCTTGCCATAAAACTAACTGAACTCCTAAAACCTGCAACAAAACAAGGTGCTCAAGCCTCTGTGCTGCAGCCGTGTGTCCATGGCATCAGCAGGTCCTGGTCCAGCCTGTACACCACTAGCTGAGGAGGCCTTAACATGGAAAGTGCTGGCCCTGCACTGATGCCACTGTGGCTGTGATTTCTGTTTCTTGGCATTCCAGGTTGCATTAGAGACCTCAGATTTTCCTAACTCAAAGCTTAATTGAGGGAAGAGGTCTCGCTCAGCACTGACAGTGACAGGGAACAGAGCTGGAAGGGACTTGAGGAAGTGATTTAGATCATCCTGCTCTAAGGCAGGATGAACCCATTCTCAACATTTCATCTTTGCAATCTTGACAATCCAAAGATACCAACATGACCTCTCTGAATTATCTATGGGATATCTTAGGCTTTGTCTCTGTAACAGAGACAGAAAGAGATGGGTTGGTGAAACACAAGTTTCTGAGCTCAGCTTTTCCCCATATCTCCCTGATAACTGATATATTGCTGATTATCTTCCTTTGTATCCTTGGTGCCTCTTGCTGTGCTGTTTCAGACAGAATAAACCAAACAATAAATAAATAAATAAACCAATGAACCATCATCAAACTGGCAATTGGTTCCTGCCCAGGTTACGTTAGCAGAGAAAGAGAAAGCAAATGATGATTAGTCGTATGTCTGCACTCAAAGATAAAACCCCTGAGCAGAAGCCATCTGCTGAGGCATAAAATAATAATTCTGGCACTAGCCCTGTCTGAGTGCAGTGCCACCAGCTCTTCCTGAAACACAATGCAATGCAGGCCTAATGCTGAGTTCTAGCAGGTGGCCCATAACTCTGTAACATTACTGATTTTCCCCCCCAAACTGAGCCCTTTTGTCTAACCACATTAACTCCTGCTTATGGAGCAGCTGCACATGAGGCAGCGTGCACACCAACAGCAGCTCCTTTTGATGAGCAATCACCATGCCAAATGTGCCCACTGAGCCTTCCCTGCTCTCTGGGATCTACTCAGATATGTTATTTCAGAAGTCAAAACCAGCACTTCTTAGTTCTGGGTGCTTATAGGGAGATTTCTGTCTGAACTTGGGGAAAACTGCAATATGTGTCTGCTGCTAATTATGTATATGAAGAGAGCTGAAATAGGACCCAGACAGGCTGTTCCCATTGTACACCTTCAGCCCAAATCTGGGGGTGGCCTGGCCCATGTGCATGTGCTCCCAAAGCGTGTGGCCAGCACAGCAGCCTTTGCCTTCACTTTGATGTTCAGAGGTACTTCTCATGCTGCCAAAAATCCTCTTCGCTCAGCCAACGTGGTCTTCTGAGAGCTGTGGAAAGGCATCCAAGCTGGGATCCCTGGCCATCCCCTGAGCAGGTCCTGCCAAGGTTCAGGATGTCACTCAGAGGGGAAGGTTTGACTCTTTGCAGTCCAAAGCAAGATGAAGCTGAGGTCCCAAGGCATTATCTGTATTTCTCTGTGGAAGCAATGTTCCTGCTTGAGACAAGCAGTTGGCAGCTGAGCACCAAAAGGGATCTGGCAGTGACATTCCCTTTCCAATGTCTGGCTATCAGCTTTAAGTGCAATAAGCTTTACATACAGCCTGGAATGTTGTTACTGTCTAAATGAAACAGGTTTTTTTAGAGTACAGGTATCATATTTTTAGCTGTGCTTGGACAAAGAGCCACCTACAGAGGTGATGATGGGGCTGAAGGAGAGCATGTCCTTGGAGATGCCTGCATGAGCAGGGTCCCTGTGGGCAGGGCAGATTTGGGTGTCCTGTTTGCAAGAAGGGGCTAATTGATGCTGTGGGCATTGCAGGGAGTTGGCATCAGGCCCTGCTGTCACCAGCTGTCCTGTGAGAGGAGGAGGAGCACAGCCTTAAGGACCAGACAGAGTCTTTGCTTGATGGTATTCTCAGAGTCAGAGCATCCAAGCTTGACCCCTGGTCTTAATCTGCACCATTTGCTGGAGACATCCATGGCACCACTGCTCGGGTAGGGTCTCAATGCCTCAGGCAGCAAAGTGTCCCCAGCAGAGAAGAGTCTCAGCCTGTCTGGGGAGGGAGTGGCTCATGTTTGCGTTGGCAAGCCTGGCTGCCAGTGGTGGCAGGCCCGGGGAGCACGAGAGGCTGGGGCTGGAAGGGCCCCTGTGCTGAGGAGGAGATCAATGGGGGTTGGAGTTTTAACATCTCAGGGTGATGGTTCCTGCCAAGAGCCTTCCACAATAAAAGCAGCAAATCAATCCACCTCCTCTGAGTAACTCCAGATGAGGACTGCTGGCCTAGTAAATCTGACCAACAGTTGGCTGTTCCTTTAGCAGTGGCTTAAGGAAAAACACCCAAATAAAATTATACTTTTCTGCACACCAGAGAATCCTGTTTCTGTCCTCAGTTAAAAGGTGTCATACCACACACTGGGTCAACACTTGGCACAGAAGAAGAGGGCTGGAAAAAGGACAAAGAAATTCTAATTTACAAAAAACCAACAACAGTTAAGCTAGTTCTAGATTAACAACCCTAACCGGGACCTTGGGCACCCCAGAAGGGCTTTTCAGGACTGGGGCTGGTCACACACGGATGTCTCCACTGCTGGGAGCAGACCCATGATGTTGTTTTGTGCCATCAGGGCTCAGGTTTGTCCCTCTCAGATCCAGTGAAGCTTGGCCCAGTTTCCCATCCAGCAGACTCATTCCAGCATCTTGATCAGAAATGGGGATTTTGGGGTAGTAATAGGGTTGCTTCTAAGGTTTGATCACATCAGTATCTGACATGGTTGAGATAAGGAAAGCCATAAAATCAGCTTTCATAATGGATTTGTTCATAGCAATAGAGAATGGGGATTACTTTATTGCTTATATTAAAGAAGAAGTGCACAGTGCTTTATACACAAGGAGGAACAGAAAAAGTGGGCCCGGGGATTTTGACAGAGACCCCAGTTCACAACTGGCATTAACTGGTGGTGTTCTGGAGTGTCCAGTTAGATCCACTGGGGTCACTGGAGTTAATTTAACTTAAACTAGGCAAGCAAGCAGTCATCCAATGAAACCCAGGAGACAGTGAGTGCATTAGTCAGGGCTTGGCTGTCCATGCTGGGACAATCAGGGTCCCTGCTGTCCCTGAGCCAACCTGGGGCAGCCTGTGTAGTCGTTTCCCTCCTGGATGTGCTCCTCAGGCTGGATAACAGCATCTCTGGGATGTCCTGGCAGGAATGAGGCAGCTGTCAAGGGTTGTTTGGAGCCTTCACTGCTTCCTCTGCCCTCTGGAGCTGTCTGTCCACATTCACAGGGAGATTTATGGCAATGTTTTCATCTCTCCTGGCTGAGCTCAAGTGGCCAAGGGACTGATCCAGAACATGATCCCTCAGAGCTGAAAGCAGAAAGCTGCAATGGGACTTACCTGTCGCTGGAGAATATCCCTGTGGATGGAGAAGGACACAGCAAAGCAGAAGGCTGCTCTGTCTGTCTGATGCAAACCAGTATCTCATTTTTCAGAACCCCACCCTCCTCCCCCACAGCTGAAATGTGCCTCTGGGCAAGGGATCCCTGGTCAGGGACAGTTAAAAATAAGATAGTGCTGTTTTTTCCTGTTTGGAACAGAAGTTCCACCTACGGTGGCCCACATTAGTGTGTCTCTCACTCACCAAAGGTAGCAAGGACGTGGCTCTCTGGAACCAGGAGAGGAGATGGAGGCTGTAAGATCCACCCCTGGCCCAGCCGGTAAGGGGGTAAAATGGCCATAAAAGATTAAAGCTGGCAGGGAAAAATCACATCCATGGCTACTCTGTGGCAATGCCATGGATTGAGGGAAAACTCCCTGCATGTGCAGTGGCTGTTGAAGTGAACAAGGCAGCTTCCCCAGCACCCTGGATACCTGCACTCCTCAAGACCCACATACAGCTGGTTTCAAAGCTTATCTGTAGCCTGTTTTACAATATAAAGTGTCTTTGTTTAGTCAACAGAACCACTAATACATGTGATTTTGTTGTTAATAGAGCTGTAAGAATTTTAAGTACCTCTTGGGAATGTGTCATTTTTGGTTGGCTTTTTTAGGCATCACAGGGTGCTGCGTTTGTCTTTGTAAACAAGTACTGAATAAAACATTTAGCACACAGCCGCACTTTGTACAAGTGTCATGCAGGTTTCTAAAGTTTCAGAATGAATAAATCAACTGCAAACTGCTGCCTGGCAGTTGACTTCGCTCCTTATAAATAGCTAATTTGGACAACTTCGCTCCTCACGTCCCATGAAATGCAAATACTGTGTATATTGTTAATGCAGGCACACAAATCAGAGCTGCAACAGCCCCTTTTATAAGGCTGGGCTGCCACAGAAATGCCACAGCCCGGGGCAGGTCGGCTCCAGGTTGCCCTCCCTTTCTCCCGGAGGTGATCCCGGGAAACACCAGCAGGTCACTGTCTGGCCCCAGGGGAGGAGCAGGAGCCCCATGGTGACCCAGTTCACTGCCGGTTGTACTGGTTGGCAGCCATCGTCACTCAGGGGAGAATTAGGTCCAAACTCAGCCATGAAAAACAACCCTGGATTTACAAACCCAATGGAAAAAAGTAAGGGCTGACTCTGCCTGGCTTTGCAACTCTCAGCACGGGGCATGGGGTGAATGCACACCCTTCCCTCCAACCCAGGCACAGCACTGCTGGTCCAGCCCTGCAGAACCTCCAGGTGAGATGCAAACTTACCTGGTCATGCCAGCAGGCTCTTAGCAACATTCAGGATTCACCCAGGCTAGCCCAAAACTCAGCCCAGAGGCCCTAATCCTGGAAGGTGCTGAGCAACTCAGGCTTCTGCCACTCATCTCTGGATTTTGGCACGTGTTCAGCACGAGCAGGATCAGCCCCTTGCTGTAATAATCAGGGAATGAGGAACTCAGCTTGAATGAGTTTCCCTCCCACCCCCCAATGCAAAAATGCTGTACATTCCTTTATGCAGGTTTCCATAGAGTTGAACTTCTACTATTTTTTTGTTGTTGCTGTTAAAGGGGTCAGCAATGCACTGTACAATGGGATCTGGCTGTCAGGAAATGTGGAGGAATTCGGGGACACTTTTAACATCTTCCTGGTGGGACTGGAAGGCAGCATTAAACTTAGCATCATAGAAATCTCCCAACCAAAGAGAAGGAAAAAAGCCCAGAGGAGCCCCAGCAGAAGTTACAAAGACATTCTGCTTTGCTGATCTTAAGTTTAAATAAGTTATTTCTTCCCTGCTTCCTTTGTTAAAATATTATATTCTGGCTTTAATTGCTTCAATCCTATTATTTGTTCCTTTTAGCAAGTGATTGTGTAGCCCCTTGCCGTGGGGAAATCCCCTGACTGCGGTGCGTGTTACTTAGACAAGTCCCCTTTCAGAAGTAAATGCCATTCTTAGCATAGGGAAGTACTTTAGGTTTAAAGGGGTTAAGAAGGCCTCCCTGCATTCAGAAACATGCAGGGGTCCCACCATGCCAGTTCCAGCCTTTTGAACTCTTTCCAGCTTTTTTTTCTTGCAACAAATCTGTCTGACTGCCACCAGGACATAGGAAGCGTGTGCCTGTCAAAGAAATCAAGTTTACTTTTTCTGACTTGTTAACAGAGGCAGGGTATAAATAGAGCTAACTCTGCTCACACAAGTAGTGTTTCTCTTAAAATAAGGGGGTGACTTCCTAGGGCCTTTAATCCAATGAGGTCCAGATCAAACTGCACTATCGACAGAGGCAGCAGGGGAACTTGCTGAAGCTTTTACCGAAGGCAGGTGCATCTGGGTTCCTCAAAAACTTAAGGCTTACCAAAGGAGAAAAAAAAAAAAAAAAAAAAAAAAAAAGCAATCCCAAGCAAACAAGAACTACTTCCAGCTTGGACACTGCCACTGCCCTGGAGAAGTTCTGAGATGTTGTTGGTGCTGTTCACTCGGTGGATGTGGATCTTGCTGGGGAAGAGCAGTGTCCTCTTGCTGCTGGAGGTCTCTCTGAAAGGGAGAGCCCTACCTCCAATCCGCTACTCCCACGCTGGGATCTGCCCCAATGACATGAACCCCAACCTGTGGGTCGACGCGCAGAGCACTTGCAAGAGGGAGTGCGACGCCGACCTGGTGAGTGATGCACATTTTTGTGTCTCTGTGTCACTGGGGGGGCTCTGGGGGGTCTGTGGGAGCCTCCTGTCCCAGCTGGAAGGGCGCTGGCACCGGGAGGACCCAGTGCAGACGGCACATGGATTGCATTGACCCGTGACCTATATAACATAGAAGAGGTTGGATGAGTTATCAGTTAAGAGGGGAGGTGTGTGCCAGCTGTCACTTTTGCTGGTGTGGCTATAGTGCTCACTTTGATCCTTTTCCTTGTTTCCATGTCAAAAGAAACGTCTGAATTTGATACTCCAGAACTTAGCATGCCCTGGGGCCAATCTGTAGTATTTTAACAGTGTCATTGTGCTCTTTGGTGTTGGTGGCCGTTATCAATGTTTTATATTCCTGGGAGGAGTCCTGTATGAAATAGTTTAATTTAACATGTAAATCATCAGCCTTTGCTGCATTTGAAGCACAAAGCTTGCTTGGGGTGCAGAATAGGGCATGGCTAGAATGACCAGGCAGATGTTCTGTGGGATGCTCCCAGCTCAAAATGTGTTTAGCTTACTACCCTAAAATTCATTTTTCAACCTGTCAGCACTGCCAGCTCAAGCTGGCATCTGAAAATACCTGCTTGTCCTACCTCTTACATCATGTCCCATGACAAAGCTTCTGCAGCCCAAACCTGGCTGACAGGAATATTTACTGTGCTGAAAAAAAGTGTTTGGGTTTGTGCTCTGTACCCAGGTTGTTTCTGCAATGCTAAAAAGGGGGAAAACACAGACAAAAATTCTGGCCATAAATAAACAAAGACATTTACTCAGATGGATCCCATATATTAGGAATGAAGGTGCTCTTTTTACTTCGGCCATTCCCAAATAAGCTGCCTCTGTTCCAACTACCAGGTGCAGCAATGAACTCTAAAACACTTTCAAACCTCCAGCAGCAGCAGACGATGATGTTTTAATAATTTACTGGTCAAAACTTGAAAGCCAGAAAGCACTGCCTACAAATACTCCCTTTGCCTAGTGTGGCAGCACAGAGTCCTGGGGCTTTGGATGGAGTGAGTGTACTGCAGGCAACCAAGGGCTCTGCCAAGCCACACTCCTTAACCCCAGCTAAAAACCTCCCCAGTCCTGGTTTCTAGCTTTGCTTCTGAAACCTAGTAATGTGCAGCTGGAAATGGGGAAAGAGTTTTGGTATTAGGTCATCTTTTTCCCAATAAGGAAAGGATTCCGGACTAAGGAGAAGGTCTTTAGCTTGGTAGCTTAAAAACCATTTTGTTCTCACTTACAGAGGAAGCGAAAAGATTTTAGGGGTCTTGTAGAGGTTTAACACACGGTGGAAGTGTGCCTTGTTGGGTACATGGTAGCAGTTTTCCCGGTCTCTTGAAGTAATCCATAACCACACAGCAACCCTGATCACACGTATCAAATACCTGTACTGAACAGAAGATGAAAATTCTGCTAAAATTAACCACAATTTAGAGCTGACTGTAGCCGAGGCGGGGTGTAATAAATCACTAGAAGAGTGATGCAGCATTTGAAAACAGGACTAAAATAGGACAGAGAAACCATAATGAGCTATTTGGAGTTTGTTTTTCCAAATACCATAGAAAAATTAATTTTGGAGCAAGTATTACCTTACTTCTGAGATATTCTATTATTTCCTCTACAATGTGAACAATTACAAAGCCTTGGCAGTTTCACCTCCAAGAGTCGGCTGTTAGTCCCAGGGAATTCAAATAATACTTTACATACTTCTGTGGAAAATAAGAAGGATTACTGCCTACAGCCATATGATAAGACTTTCCATCTGCTCTTGTTTCTCAGGGCTTGTCCTCAGGCATTTCAGAGAGCATGGAAGGGGGGTGGTTGGTTCATAGTCAAGCAGTCCATGTGACTCTGGGGTAAAGACTTATGAGGAGGTTTGTGTTTAAGAAAGAGAGTTACATTTTCCTTCCCAAGAGTCCTCTCCTTCAGCACTTCAGAACCCCCTGGGAAATGCTGAGGTGATGTTTCTATTCACTGACAGCGAAGGCACTGAGTTTCAAACCATGGATATCTATGGCAGAGCTGAGTTTCTGGGCTCTCTGCTTGCTGATCCAAAAAGGCCTTTACTCTGTTCCCAGTAATGATCAGGTTGTTTTCCTTCCCCACAGGAGTGTGAGACCTTTGAGAAGTGCTGCCCCAATGTCTGTGGAACCAAGAGCTGTGTGGCCGCTCGGTACATGGACGTCAAGGGGAAAAAGGGGCCTGTGGGGATGCCCAAAGAGGCAACCTGTGACCGCTTCATGTGCATCCAGCAAGGCTCAGAGTGTGACATCTGGGACGGGCAGCCTGTCTGCAAGTGCAAGGACAGGTGTGAGAAGGAGCCGAGCTTCACCTGTGCCTCCGATGGGCTCACCTACTACAACAAGTGCTACATGGATGCAGAGGCCTGCATCAAAGGCATTACACTGAACGTGGTCACCTGTAGGTACCATCTCACCTGGCCAAACACCAGCCCTATCCCCCCAGAGACAACAGCTCGCCCTACCACCGTCTACTCCGAGACAACAGTCGTTGATATCCTGCCACCTGCGCTGGTGAACAACCCCGTCCACCATTCTGTCTACGTGGGAGAGACCGTCAGCTTCCTCTGCGACGTCACGGGGAGACCCAAGCCAGAAATCACATGGGAGAAGCAGGTCGATGGGAAGGACAAAGTCATCATGAAGCCAAACCACGTCAGAGGGAACGTCGTGGTCACCAACATTGCCCAGCTGGTCATCTACAACACGCAGCTGCAGGATGCAGGAATCTACACCTGCACGGCCCAGAACAGTGGTGGCCTCCTCCGGGCGGATTTCCCTCTGTCAGTCATCAGAGGAGAGCCCACATCCAAGGAAGCTTCCCAGAACAAAACACATTTTCCAACCGACGAGTGCCTGAAGCAGCCAGACAGTGAAGACTGTGGGGAAGAGCAGACCAGGTGGTACTATGATGCCAAGAAAAACAACTGCTTTACTTTCATCTATGGCAACTGCAACAGCAACCTCAACCACTTTGAGACCTACGAGAGTTGCATGCTAACGTGCATGAACGGCCCCATCAACATCTGCAACTTGCCAGCCCTTCAAGGCCACTGCAAGGCCTATGAGCCCAGGTGGGCCTACAACAGCTTGACAAAGCAGTGCCAGTCTTTCATCTATGGCGGGTGTGGAGGCAACGAGAACAACTTTGAGAGCCGGGAGGCCTGCGAGGAGATGTGCCCCTTCCCAAAGAACACTCACTGCAAGGCCTGCAAGCCCCGCCAGAAGCTGGTGACCAGCTTCTGCAAAAGCGACTTTGTCATCCTGGGCCGCATCACGGAGCTGACCGAAGACCAAGACTCAGGACACGCCCTGGTGACAGTGGAGGAGATTCTCAAGGATGAAAAAATGGGATTAAAATTCTTGGGGAAGGAACCGCTAGAAATCACGCTTTTGAACATGGACTGGAGCTGCCCGTGTCCCAACATGACCACAGTGGATGGCCAGCTCATCATCATGGGGGATGTCCACAATGGCATGGCAGTCCTGCAGCCAGACAGCTTTGTGGGCACCTCCAGCGTCCGGCGCGTGCGCAAGCTCCGTGAAGTCATCCACAAAAAAACCTGTGAGCTTTTGAAAGAATTCCTGGGATTGCATTAACCTCCCTCACACGTGTGAGCCGCCCTGATCCGTGTGTTAGTAGGGCTAACAAGTGCTAGGCTAGTGCCAAACTAAACATGCTGTTTGACGATACACTGTAGGAATTATGCAGAACCCCTATTTTAATCCATTAATGATGCTTAGCAACAACATAGTTTGGTCTTTGGCAGGCATGTAAACCAGCAGCAAAAGGCCATTAATCTTGCATTGAAATCAATTTGTCCATATAGGAGTGCCATTTAACTAGGTGACTCACTTCAGTAATTATACAATTTTTATCTAGCTTCCATCATAAATGACAGAATCCGTAACATTTGTTTGGCTAGTTGGTACACAGCTAAGAAATATGTAACGTCAATTTAATCTGTCTCATTTTCAGTCTGGTTCGTCATTTTAGGTCACATGCTTGGCTCCTTATAGAAGCACTAATATTTCAAGAGTAAAGCCTGTAAATTATTGTCTATATTTACAATTGGGCACATTTAACCAACCTATGCATTATAAGTTTGCTTTTTTTAATTGCAATTTTCCTTTTTTTTTGCTTTTAAAAAACTCATTTTTAAATGGCAACTACTACCTATCTTGCAATCCTTACTGGAGGAGAAACTCCCTTGATCCTATGCCCAGGACAACAGGTCTCTGTAAAAGCTCAAGGCACAGTCTCACCCTGAAATGACATTTCTGTCACCAGAACAAGGTCAGCAAACACCCTTGTTCCCTGTTTAAGTTTCAATCAATATATTGTCTATCACAAAAAGCCCAGGCCAGAAGGACAGCAGTGTGCTGCCAGCTGTCTTGCTTTTGAAAAGTCTTTACATCTGAGCATACACAGCATTTTATTGCTTATTTTCAGTAGCAATCCTGCTTTTATAGACGAGAGAGCAAAGTAAGAGGAGTCAGAACAAAATTCAGCCTAGGGAAGTACGATACAGAGTCTGCAAACTGCATTAGGCAGACACAAAGCTCCTGAATCTGAACTGCACAAACACAAGCAAAGTGGACACTTTGAAGGCTTTTATCAGTGTCACCCTTTTAGAGCCTTTTTAGAGTCTTTCAAACCTCAGAATACACTTTCCACCAGGCCACTCTATATAGGTGTATGAATGAATTCCCTAAGACAGCCAGCACAGGCTGTGGGTGGGAGCAGGTGAGTACATACATAGGAGCAATCATTTTGACATTTGTGTGTCCAGAAAATGTAACATTTGCCTATACAAAATCCTTAAATAAAGAAAAGGCTGATCCTGGAAACATCCTGCCTTGCTGAGGACTGTGATTGCAGGGAAGAGGGCAAACGTGGCACAGTGAGCCTTGTCCCTGCTCCTTGTTCCATGGGCTGAGCCAAGTGACTGTGGCAGAGCTCAGAGCTTGCTGCCCTGCATAAAGGGCCAGTTCAGGGCTGGAGCAGTGTCAAGACATGTCTGCATGAGAAGAAGGGAGGAAGGGAGGCAGGAAGGTGCAGGCAGTGCTGCCCCATGGTGCCATCTAATGGGCTCACTGCGGGGCGGCCGGGGCTGGCAGTGGGCACATGTTTGCTGCTGCAGGCCTGTGTTGGGGCTGGGGATGGCAAGTGCTGGGGAAGGAGATTAAACAGGCAGATGTTGGACATCTGCACCCCCCAAAGCCTGTGCACGTTGAGTGTTTGATTGTTGCAGGGAGGAAAACTCACAGCGAGAGAAACAGCGTTGGATGTGAGTCCAGCTCTGCACCAGCAGCCAACCCATGGGTAGAGACCAGTGCAGGATGGAGTGTGATGGAGATGGGAGGGAGATGGGGATGGAGAACTGGGCTCCTCTCCCAGTGGTTTGGGCTTGGGTTATTTCTGAAATGTTCCTGCAACAGGAATGGATCTAAATCTCCAGTCAGTTGGATAATTTCACAAGAAGCTGCATGGGAGGGAGAGAGAGGAGTCTGGACCAGGCACTGCTGCCTGAGAAAATACCTGCTGGGTTTTTTGTTGTACATTTCCTAAGTGTATGTGAAAAAAAACTCCAATTAAAGGCCCATAATGTTTGTGTATGTTCTTGTGGAGACCATTTTCTGCAGATGGGAGGTGCTGGCCCTGCTGCCCTCTGAAGCAGCTGGCATGTCCATGAAGCAGCTGGATCACCCCTGGCTGTGGCAGCCACCACTGACCCATGGCTCATCTGCCAAATTTTGAGCAACCTATAGGAAGTGACATGTTCTTGCCATAGTAACACAAAGGTTTTGGAGGATGAAGGTTTAATAAAGACAGGGTTTGTATAGCTTCTTTTTTTCTAAAGTTAGGGGGATTTTGCAAGTGTGGGAGTGTTGAAGTGACTCGGGGGTATTGGAACGACTCGGGAGCTGGTTGTTCAGAAGAGCTGGGATACAAACGTAGCTGGGAGCAGAAAGCAGAGGATTCATTGCTGCTCCAGCCAGCACAGTGCAGTGCTGAAGCCTTGGCTCTAAAGTGCTTTCTTGGCTTTCCCTCCTGGTGAATCCCCTGGGAAGGCAGTGGGCACTTAAAACATGCGGCGTGCAAGTGCTCTGAGGCACTAAGAGCCAGGGCTATCTGCCAGCCCCACTGGGGGACACAGGCCTGGTGTGTGAGTGTTTTCTTCCACAGGGGATCCCAGTGGACACTCTGGGTTAGTTTCCAGTGTAGTGGGGTGAGATGGACACTGAACACACCAGCCCATCTCCCTAACACAGCACAGCGACTCTCATGTAGCTCCTGCCCAAATCTGCAGACATGACCAAGTCCTGTGAGCCCCTCAGGGTGCCCCTGGCTGTGCCCCACAAAACCATCACAGATACCCTGAGGCAGAAGGAGCAGTGCCACAGGAATCCCTCACCTGCTCACCAGGAAAAGAAAAAAACATTCCTGGCAGTGCTGGGAGCACCACACCTCCCCGTGGCATGGGACTGACCCCACCCCCAAGCCTCTCCACCTTCTGCCCTTGATGAATTCAGCTCTCCATTCAAAGCTAGTATTTTAGTTCAGCCTCTTATTAAACCCTTAAGAAGCCTAAAATTCAAGCCTGACCAGTCCAGCAGCCTGGGGATGCTGCTGCATGGGGCCAGTGCTAGAGGATGTTGCTCAGTCTTTCAGGACTAATGGGCACGTGCATGTGGCTTCTCACCAGGAAGTCCCTTTTGTGTTGCTCATGAGCTCAGGTTCCATCCTGCTCTGTGGGGTCCTTCTCTCAGGCTGTCAGAAAGCTGGAAGGAAATGCCAGTATTTGAAGTTTATATAAAATGTACGAGAGGAGAGAGAGAAAGGGAAAAGCCTCCTTGAGTCCTTTCCCTGCATGGCTGTGGGCTCAGAAGGGGCACCAGTGTGAGGCTCCAGAGAACAGCTGGGGAATTGATGCCACCTCCAAAGCCACGTGGCTGTGGCCATTGACTGATGTCTCTTTCCTCCACATGCAGACAGGAGGGATACTGGCTCAGGAAGCAACACAGAATCATGGAATCATTAAGGTTGGAAAATACCTCCTAAGATGATTGAGTCCAACCGAGGAGCTGGGAACAGACCCACATTGGCTGGGCCTGAGACCTGCAGAAACTGAGTCTGAGACCTGCAGGAGTTCCCCAGGACTCAGGGGTGGATGTGATGGATACCTGACAGCCCTGGAAAAGTGTGAGGTGCCTACCTCCCTCACTCTCAACCTGGAGTGAGGATGAGAAGTGCAACCCCCAAATCTGCAAACCCTGAAGCTGGACAGATACCATCCAGCACCTGAATCCCATCTGGAGCCATGGGTGGATGCATCTGACTCTGCCGCTGTGGCTGTTTGTCCCCTGCTAACAAAGTGATGGTGTGTGGCTGCTGCACACAGATTCTGTGCGGGGCTGGTGCACACAGGGCTGGTGTCACACAGCTGGCAGGGCACCAGGGCACAAGGAGCTGCACGCACAGAGAGCTGGCTGGGTGATTACTCAGAGACAGATCCTGCATCACCCACAGCACCCAGAGCTGCTGAGCTCAAAGGAAAGAGGCAATTGAGCATGTTTTCATTGCAGGGGTTCCAGATGAGGTCAGGCAGAAGATTTAATGGGCAACCAGTTCCAGAACAAGGAGCAAACAGCAGTGGTGACGCCACAGGAATATGATTCAGACAGCAAAGGTATTTAAGAGCTTAGTTTCCATTTGTTTTAAAAGAAACTAGGGACCCTTGCAAGAATTCCCCCCTGGCCATGGGTCTCAGTTCCTGAGGGAGGTGGTTGTGGTGAAGGTCATACAGCATACAGCTTCATTAGCCAACACCTAATGATTTCCTGCAAAAAGGAGGATTAATTCAGCTGGCAGCACCTTGTACCACAAGACCCACTTCCTCTACCTGAAGCACCTTGTGCCCCAGTTAGCTGGAATCCGTGCATGTGCATGTGCTGGGAAATCTCCCTGTGGATAATTACCAGGAAAAGATCATGGCCAGGCTGGTACCTCCAATGAGGCTGGATGGAACCAGATTCTAAAGGCACAGCTGTGAAAATGTCAGCCTGAGCAAGAACATCCAGTTTAGAGCCTGTTTTCATAGCAAGTATTCAGTGTTTTCCCTTCCACCAGGACTGGTTACTGATTGACTATAAGTGACCTCCAGCTGCTGTATTGATTTACAGCAGCTGTCAAAGGGCAAAATATTAGCCCCATGCCTAAGACCTGAGAACCTTGGAATGGAGGTTGCACAACTGAATGAATGTTCTGCCAGCACTTTAAATCTTGGAAAGAAAAAGTCAGCTTGAGGTCCTGATCTCCAACACAAACAGCAGTGAGATTTGAAGATAAGGTTGCAGCACTAGAGGACATATCTATTAGCCAAAAAAGCAGCACAGTCTGTTTAATTCTCAGCTATTTATGGCTGGACAAGTGATACGACATTTAGGCCTAAGAGTTTAGAAAGCAAATGGAAAGTCTTCCAAGGGCTGATAGGTGGGTCAGGTTTCAGTGAGGAAACTCTCTAACTCTGGTATTTTTCTCTGTGCCAATCCCTACATCCATTTTTCTTCCCACCCAGCTGTCCCTGGTGCTGACCCAGCCAAAAGGTGTTGGGGGTCTCCTCCAAACCTCTGGCTCATTGGTGGACACAGACCTGCACGTGCCAAGGACCAGCTCTGACAGAGGCAATGAGAGTTGGATGTCCATTTTTCAGAATTACAGGGACACTCTGGCATGGGCACAAGCCTCCCCAGGCCCCTGGGACTGTTCCCTGGGGTTGGAGACTGGTGATCATAGGATGGAAAGGGCCACTGGGCTTGTCCCACCTGGCAATTCCTAACCCCTCTCATGTGTCCCAGATATGCAGGAGGGAAGAGAAGGCTGGAGCCAAGAGGAAAAGATTCCTCCAGAGGAGGGAGGGGGAGCATTTTTTCACCTTAAGCTGATCTTACAATGTGACAATTGGTCTGGATTACCTGGCAGAAAAAGACCTACCATAAAGGGCTTTGTGTCTTCTCTTTCTCCTTTGCTCTGCTTCTCTCACCCCTGAGCCAAGGGGGGACTGTAACACGTGTAATGGACATTGCTTCCTCAACTGCTTGGAATAAACAGGAAAACAACAGCAATAAATCTCCAGGATCAGATGGTTTTCACCCAAGGGTAAAAGTACTTACATAAAACATTGCTTAACCATTAACTGCAGCAGATAACCTTTGCTTCAGTGCATGGCAGGACCAGAGCACAGAAGGTGGAAAACATGAGGCTAATTTTAGAGGAGGGTTCCCAAGAGCTGGGTATGAAAACTCAGTAAGTCTGGCAGAAACTGTAAGAGAGGCTAAAACTCACATCTAGGTGGCAAATAGGATGTGAGGAGGACGAGTGTCTGTACTTCAACAGAGGGAATTGATGCTCTGTGACACCTCCTTTGAAGCAATCACCTGGACAGGGATGGTCCAACTGAGGGAGTTGACTTGGATCAGGGCTTTAGAGCTCCAGCTCTCTCACCCAAGGCTTTTAAAGTCATTTAGCTGTCCTGAGTCTGGAGAGATGTGGCAGCCTCCTGAGCCAACAACTGGTTGAAACACCAGAGAGAAAGGGTGAGACTAAAAGTTCAGTGTGAAGCAAAGTCTTCAGCAGTGTCCCAGGGAACCTGTGGAGATGGTTTTGAAGAGGGATGGGAGAAGTGGGATATGAAGGTTTTTGTTGAGATCAAGTTATTCAGGACTGCAAAACCACGAGCTGACTGTGAGGATCTGCAGTAATACCAAGTGACAGGATGATAAAATAGCAAATGAAATGTGATATTGATTTATATACATCAGGGAAATCAAGTCCTGGCTCTGCTTTCCTGTGACAACTTCAAGCAAGCTGCTCCCATTCCAGACCTGGATGATCCACACATGGGTCTGACCAGGGGGTCCAGCCTGGTTCTTGTGTGCAGGCAGCCCCCTGAGAAGATCCTCCACATTACATATCTCAGAACTGCACCAGCAGCATGACAACCTGCAACATTCCCATTAACAGGCACAAAAGCCCGTGGACATCTCAAAATCCCAGCAGCACTGGCACATGTTCAGGCTGGACAGGTTACTGCCCTGCTAAGAGAATGCTCCTTGCTATTAGGAACGTGCTCCTGAGATCCCCAGGTAAACCTCAGCCATATCCCAGCCTTATAATGTCAGGTCTTGCTAAAAACAGGCATCTCACCTGCAGCCTGTGCTGCAGGAGGGACAACAGGCACGAGCCCCAACCCAGCCCTGGAGCCCTGGGCTCTTCAGAAGATCCCCACAATTCCTGCATCTCTGGTGCTTGGAGAAGACACTGGAAATCACACAGCTCCTTCTGGAAATGCCTCCAAGGCTGGCCTTGGCCAAATCCCTCCATTCCTGAATAGGGACCAAGATGCAACCAGGATATTCCAGGGCAGCTGTGGGTCGGAGGGGATCTCACCAGCCTCAGCAGGACTCACCATATCCTAGAACTGTACAATCATCAAAGGGTTTGAGTTGGAAAGGACCTTTAAAGACCTTCTCTTTCCATGCCCTGCCATGCACAGGGACACCTTTCACCAGCCCAGGTTACTCCAAGCCCTGTCCAACCTGACCTTGAATGTTTCCAGGGAGCATCTAGCACCTCCCTGGGCAGGCTGTGCCAGGGTCTCTCCCCCCTCACTGCACAGGCACAGCCAGGTTCTCCATCCTGCACTGCCCAACACAGAATTTAATGACAGAGCCACAGCCAGCACCAGCCCCCAACAGTGTGACACTGCCACTGCCACCCCCCACGGCCCCAGAGTGACCTGAGGACTTCCTCACACGGTCTCAGTTTCCTACTTCGGGAATATTGGAAAGCAAATTGGAAAAAAAAAACCAAAAAAACCAAACAAACAAAAAAAAACAAACACCAAAAAACCCCCCCAAAAAAACCCAAACAAACAAACAAACAAACAAAAAACCAAAAAACAAACAAACACAAAAAACGCAAAAAACCAACCAACCAAAAAAAAAAAAAAATTAAAAAAAAAACCCTCCCAAAAAAAAAAAAAAAAAAAAAGAAAAACCCAAACAAACCAAAAAAAATCTCTTATCCCTCAGCCCTGACATGACGTGAGGTGACTGGAAATGGGGACAGGAGGCTCCAGCCGCTCCCGGCGCCCGACACGAGATGGCGCGGAGCGTCGCCACATCGGCGGTGACACCGGCGGGGGCACCGTGCGCGCACGCAGCCGCTTCATCTGCGTCTGAAAAGAGAAATATCCTCCCGCTGAGGCCGGACTGGCCTCGCCCTGGTTCGTTTAACTGTTGCACAGACGTCTGGCTGCATAATTTGTATTATTCATTAATAAAATTATTAATTTTTCTAAGCGGGAAGCAACACCTTCCTGCCGAGCTGGGCAGCCGGGTCCTGCTTCACTGATTTCATCATTGTCTTGTTAGCAAACCAGGAGGAGAGATTTTAGATTTATCAGGGGAAAAAGAGATCTGGTAGGGAGGGTGATAAGGCAATTAAGTCCATTTCCAGAGCTGCAGGGAAAAGCCACAATATATAATTTATTTGAGACTTTCTCTCTCCCTGTTTGCAAATTGCAGTTTCTAAAGATATTGGTCCAGTTATTCAAAATTATTCATGAATCTCTTCAGTGGATAATATTCGACCAGCAGATCATCCAAAAAGTGACTATTGCAGTAGCATTGCAACTAAATTCTCCATTTGTGCTGTAATTTACTGTCACTAACAGATGTGGATGACTCAGGTAATTAACCTGGGATGAAATTCAAATTGTGTATTCGGTTATAATATTTGCAATCCTCAATTTTTACTGTGCTAGCAAGCTCCAAAGGTCACCTCATCAAGAGGTGGGTGAAAGTATCTGATCTCTGACATAATGGAATTGCTACTTTTATTGAGAGGTTTGGATTTTGGTGATGGAGCAGTCAGTGAGCACAGAGAGTCAGCAGAAAATAAATACAGATTAAAAGGAAAAAGTTAATTGCCTTCTCAGATCTACTAATCTAACAGGTGTTATCAGCAGGACTTATTCCAAAATCTCTTTATGTGTTGGGTCTCTGATGGTGCTTTCCCCCCTGAAATACCAGGTGTGACAAACCAAAGCATTCAGGAATCATAAGCCACATCTCCCAGCAACACAAAACTGTCTTTAAATTCCTGTTATTGCTTTTGAATAAATAAATTGTTGGTGTTTTTTGGTCATTCCTTTAGTTTGGCTTCAGATGGCAGAGCCTTCCAGCAATCACAGGCTTACACTTTGCCACCACCAGCATCAAACAAATACTCTTTTCCTCAGTTTTCTTTGTGAATGAAAGTTGAAGGTCTCTCTCAAGGGACAGAACCTCCAACCTCCGTGGGGCTGGAGCTCTCACCCAGGACAGGGCTCTCACCCAGGAGGGTCTGGAGGAGCAGTGTTGCCACCTAGGGACTCCTGAGAGCTCTGAAAGAGTTTTCTCCAAGTCGAGATGCTCTGACGCATTTCTGTCGGGTCGTGGCTGTTTGCTCGCTGTAGGAGTCCTGGGAGGGAAGCAGGTTTTGAAGATGGTTTTTTTGGAATGGCTTTTGTTTTGCTACTAAATTATCAGCCCTTGTGGCTCGGCACTGTGTGCCAGCCAGAAATCCTGCACCAGCTGCCTTGTCACAGCCCCTCCACCGCAGGCTCCAGGAGTACATTCATCCCCAGGATGCACCCCTACATCTTTTACTTATCAAGCAATTTTTCATGTTTATCTATAGAAGTTTTTCAGCAGAAAAAAACCTCCAAAAAACGGAGGAGGATTTGCAGCTCCTGCCCTGACAGGAAGATTAACACATGAGCAAATGATTTGTAACAAACACTGTGTAAGATAGATGGAGCTGCTCCTCTTGTTCACAAATTATTCACAGACCATGGGCTTGAAGAGGAAGAAATTTTTTATTTGCTTTGTAAAGTACACCCAGATGCATTTCTTTATTATTATTTATAACCATTTTCACAGTAAAAAACACTCCTGAGAGCATCTTTTACAGAATTATTGCAGCTTACAGGTTATTTAGTTACCAGTCTGACAAACGACAGGTTTGGTTGGTTGGGGGTTTTTCTCCCCTTTTCTCTTTTTTTTAGCAATTGCCTTGACCAGCAAGATTTTTGTCACAGGCTTGAGCCTCTGGGCATTACAAGGTCATACAGCAGAAGTTCCTGGCCTCCACTTTTCTCACCAGTCTGCTCAAGGGATAGTATTGCCTAACCAGGCCCTGGGTTTTGCTGGGTGAGCAGAGGGCTTTAAATCAGACTCTGGAGCAAATGCTCTGGCCCGGCCCTCAGGGAGGGAGCTCTGCAAGTGCTCTCCAGCATCATGGAAAAGGTGCTGCTTCCAGAACTGTGTCTGGAAAAATGGGGGATTTCTGGAGCTTCTGGAAGCTGTGAGAGATGGACAGGTAACCAGAAAGAAGAGCTGTGGGTACTCTGAAGGGCTCAGAAAGGTGTTTCTAGGTACAGCCTTGGGGTTTGCTTCCATTTTGTATTTCCCATATAAAGAACTAGTATTTTTCTTTGTTGATAAAGCTTTCTTTTCTCTACTTCCATAGCCAGAATTAAAATGCATTGCGATGTCCTTGGCAGTGCTGTGAGCAGGGCCAGATCCTTGATCCAGTGTTGTGATCCTTGTCCTGTGCTACATTCACATGGAATTTGGAGTTTTTCCTCTTGGCCAGCCAGGTGAGGGAGGCACCTTTGCTCTGTGGTGGAGCTGCATCCTGCAGGAGTCGTGCAGTGAAACGGGCCTCAGAAATCTAACAGCTCATTAAAAATAAACAAATAAAAATATATATTTTTACCCTGAAATCCAGACAGTGCCAGGTGCTAGCAAGATCACCATTCAGCCCCTGCCTTCATGGCTCATCTGTTCCAGATGTGAACATGTGTCCACGTTCTGTATTGACTGGTGCAAACCATGTAACATATGTAAACCCTGCCGGCCTGTGAGCTGAGCAAACACACAATTGCTCTGTGAATCCATCACTGGTAGGTGCAGATGGGGTTCAGGCCTAAATAAACGCATTTCAGACTCCTCTAGGTCTGCTTTCAGAACCANAGGAGGAGGAGGAGGAGGAGGAGGAGGAGGAGGAGGAGGAGGAGGAGGAGGAGGAGGAGGAGGAGGAGGAGGAGGAGGAGGAGGAGGAGGAGGAGGAGGAGGAGGAGGAGGAGGAGGAGGAGGAGGAGGAGGAGGAGGAGGAGGAGGAGGAGGAGGAGGAGGAGGAGGAGGAGGAGGAGGAGGAGGAGGAGGAGGAGGAGGAGGAGGAGGAGGAGGAGGAGGAGGAGGAGGAGGAGGAGGAGGAGGAGGAGGAGGAGGAGGAGGAGGAGGAGGAGGAGGAGGAGGAGGAGGAGGAGGAGGAGGAGGAGGAGGAGGAGGAGGAGGAGGAGGAGGAGGAGGAGGAGGAGGAGGAGGAGGAGGAGGAGGAGGAGGAGGAGGAGGAGGAGGAGGAGGAGGAGGAGGAGGAGGAGGAGGAGGAGGAGGAGGAGGAGGAAGGAGGTGCTCACGTGGCCCATCAGCTGCCTGTCCGAGCCGCTGCCGCAGCCCCGGCAGTGACCGGCGCTGGCACACGGTGGCTGCCAATGGGCACCTCTGTCGGCAGGAGCTGACGTGGCACCCGCCGTGTCACCTTGTCCTGTCCCCTGTGCCGGGCCTTCCCCCGGCGCGGGCCCCCTCCTTCATTTTTGTATTCGCTTTTAGGACTTAGAAAGAAAACGAAACCAATAAGAGAGCCCTGCAGGGGAGGGAGGAGCTGGAGACATTTCTCCTTCCATCGGTTTTTCCTGTTCATTTCCTTGTTTTCCCCCTTGCAGTCTCTCCCCCGACCTGTTGAAATGTGGCAACCGTGACACGATGAGGGAAAAGCTGCAATTTTAACGTGTGAAGCTGCTAGAATTTTAAATAGGTGCTCTTAAAAACATCCCGACACAACCCAGAGGAAGAGAGCGTGTGCCCCTCTCTGCTCTGCCACCTGCAGCCGCTCGCTGTCCCTGGCACCCCTCTGCAGACACCCTTCCACCCTGACAAAAGGCAATGTTTACACTTGTCACTTGTATTTTTAGTGCATCCTAGCCCCAGCCGTGCCTCGGCACATCCTCATGGGCCAATTGCCACGGGGGAAGGCACCTCTCAGCAAATGTTACTCCATTTCTGGAAGGACTGAGGAAGGAACAATCTCAAAGTGAATGCTGGCAGTAGCTGGCTGCAGGTCCCCATTTCACCAGTCCTTCAGGTTCTTCCAGCTCACGAGGACAAGGTGCACAGCAAAGGCATTTGCTCTGCAAGTTGCCTCCCAGCAGCTGACCTTTGCAAATGCAAACAGCACTTAAAGCAGCTGAGTGTGACACAGACCCCTCACCCCAGCCCTACAGCACCACAGAGGGACCATCAGGGTAAATCCAGGGGGATTGGTGGTCCTCTGGGATCTGTTCCTGAAAGGACCTCAAAGAGTTACAAGTAACAGTGACCAATGTCTAATTTTCCTTCATTTTTGTCTCAACTGACTTGTCCGTGTACTGCTGGGATGCCACTGAGTGTTGGATAACACCCATTTACATCCTCTCTGTGGGCACAGCCCAAGTGATCCCCAGCAGAGAGGATTTGAGCCCCTGCCTACAGTGACAGTCACTGCTGTTCAGTTCTATGCAACATCAGCTCCCTTGAAAATACCCCATAATCAGCTGTCCCCAGTTTAAGCACATTCCAACCAAGCACAGGACGTTGAATGGATGGAAAGCACATCAGACTTTCCCTTTCCCCTACTGTGGGAGGGATCGTGCATTTCACAGGGGGAAAAGGCCAACGTGGTGCCAAAGTCCAGGGCTCACCTCAGCAGGGGAAGCAATGCCACAGGGGGATTTTCTGAGGATAAAAGCCTGTGGGTGATTAGGAAGTGCTTTACAACAGCAGTGGTATCATAGCCCCGGGTCAGCCAGAGCTCTCAGGCAAGAAGGAAACCTTAGAGCTCCTCTCCAAGACACAGAAATGGGGTTACACCACGTTCTGAAGGGGAATGGGAACCCAGACAAACCAGAGCTGCTGCTGGGAAGGCAGGAGTAGGAGAGCAGGTCATATGCTCCCATTCCCAGCTCTCCATTGCATGATTTATCAAGTGGTTATGAAAAAAAAAAAAAAAAAGGAAAAGCAAGTAAAGAAAGAAAAAACTGGATAAAGGTTGTACAGCCTGGGCTCCTCTTTGTCTTCCAGCTTGCCCAGGCAAATGTCATTCTGGGAGAGGCTGGAGTTCGGATACAACCCTCAAGTTCAGGAGCTCTAACAGGGGATGAGAGAAAAGGCTCTGGATGAAGATAACTGCCACAGTTATATGACTAATCCCAACACTTTCAGACATTTTCCCCTCTGCCTGTAAGAGTTATGTGATCCTAAACATCCTCAAGGGAAACAAACCCATTATGGCTAGCAGATGACTAACTGCTTGCAAATAACACAGATCTCTTATACGTGACAAAAAACCAAAATATCCAAAATGACAGTGCCCCACAGGAGGGCTCAAACTGGGCACTCTAGCTCTGCTCTTTCCAAAAAACAACTGGGAGCTGGGCACTGAGAGAGTCTGGCCACAGCCAGAATGAGCCTTTTGTTCCAGCAGGCCACTTGCCACCTCACAGCAATGGCCCCAGCAGCAGGGTTGGGCTAGAGAGCCCCAGATCTCTCTGGAAAAGAGGCAAAGTCAAAATTCTATCTCTGTAACCACTCTGGCTTTTGGAGGGAGGCATCTCCAGGCTGAGCTCAGAGCTGATTGTCATCTTCACTTACACAGTGCTGGTTCTCCAGTTCCACTGGGGAGATGTTTATGTGCAGAGCCCATTTGTGCAGGCAGCAAAAAGTCCAACTCACTGGAGATCCCTGGCCAAAATGCATTTTAAAATGCATTGTTAGCCAGACATTACCCCCAGCACACGTGCAGAGGGATGTTTCAGTGGAAGTTTCAGTTTTCTAAAGGCAGAATTCTGTCCTGCCTGCCTGAGGTTTCACCCCCAACCTTTACCTCAGTGAGTAGGGTCATCCTGCTTCCCATCCATCCTCCTTTTCTGGTCCTCCCACAGTGGGAGAGCCAAGTGAGTGGGACTCTTCCAACAGCAGCAGCAGAGGCCAAGGAAATTAGCCTTGAAAGGGATACTGCAGAGAAGGAAGGGGATAAAGTTAAGCTATTACTACAGCAGCACTGGTTTAAAAGGTTTTAGGCCTGTGTTGCCATTGACAGTTAACTATGAATCAGCAGAGGAACATTGTTCTCTAACATAAACCCTTGTATTTTTAGATAAATACATTCCACAAATGTTTTGTAAAGGAGGTTTCTTTGCCTAAAGGATCTACTTCTTCCCAAGCCTCAGTAGTAGGGCATAAACCACGTTACTAGTAACAATTGTTCCTGCATTTGTTTCTGGAACACAGATCACAAAACACAGTTTATTTGGGAGTGTCTGTGTACTCTTCTATTTCTGTCGTTCTTATTCAGCCTCATAGAGTAAAACAGGCAACTGTGAGTCTGAGGCAGGACACAGCCTTGCCTGGAGAGATTACAGTCTCTCATTAGATAATACACTGCAAACTACACATGGTGAGGCACAGCCTTCAGATGAGCAGGAAGGGAGAACAGCTTGGTTTGGGAAGGAAACTAAGAAAAGCAAGTTTTAAGGGAGACGTTGAAGGAAAACAAAAAGAAAAATCAGGAAGGGGAAACCTAGAAATTTCAAGGACTGAACAAGGTAGGAGAGAGGTTCTACAGCAGAACACTGGAAAAAGGACTGATGTATACAGATAAGATCCAGATGCTGAATTTAATCAGATCCTCTGGGCTTTGGGCAGGTCAGAGACTCTAAACACTGAATACGTAAAACCACAGAGATGCCAAGAAAAAATTGAAGACAATATTACTGACCTCCAAAAGTTCACATTCCCAAATGAGTGCTAATGAAATGATCATCCAGCCAGCCTTGCCAGCAGCTCTTGAGTGTCACCAGCAGCCACTCTTACCTGCCACCAGCCCCTGCCAGGCAGCACTGGGAGACAGGTGGGATGGGCAGTGCAGACAGAGCAGCTCCAGAGCACAATGCCTGTGCTTCCCCCACCAACTGGGCCAGTAGAGCACCTCCCATAGAGCTCCTTGAGGCTGTGCCTTCCTTGGCAGGCTCAGCCTAGCAGGATCAAGCCTGGAGGTGCAGCAGAGTCAGGACGGGGGAAGGTGGAAGTGAGACAAGGGCAGGACCAGGGGACATGGACATTGTTTATTAGGTCAGTGGACACAGTCAGAAAAACTGCATATGATTGCAGGCACATCAGGCTGCTTCAGATCTGATATAGAAGCAATAACCTTAGAGCTAAATACAGGCTGAGCATAGTTGTTCTGTGTTAAACTTCATCATATGAATGAATTAGGCAATTTGAGAGAAAGGGTGATTGGCTCCTGTTGATCAAAGAGAGGATGCTAGCCAGGGGACAGCTGATGATGTGATTTATGGCACAAAGAGATAGTAAGAGAGATAGGAATAATTATTGCCTAGGAATGTCTGGTGGTAGCAAAATCTGTAATGTAAGATGCAATCAACATCTGTGTGATTTTCTATCCCAGAGTCAGGAATTTTAGTACTTGGATTGTCTTTTGAAGCAGTTCTGGAGACCTTCCTTGCAGGTCAGGAGTGAGAGGCTGGAGATGCAGTTGATCTCTTTACTGAGTCTTTCTGTCCCTTATGAGTTTTGTACAAGTTAATTTGAGGTGGTTGCCTGCAGTTGTTGCCACCAGCCCGTCAAATCTGTCCTTCTGTGTCACTTGGAAATCTGATTCCATTAAGCAGCTGTGGTTAATTGCCAGCACTTCTGAGTTCATCACTATCCCTTCAATATTGTTTCCTGTGCAGTGACAGTTCTAGGGAAACTGTGATTTCCTAAGGACCTAAATTTTCCCATTAAGTTCTTAGTGGACTTGTGGAGAGAAGAAAATTCTGAAATCTATTTAACTCTACACCCAGAAGATAAATTAATGTGATGTGAGGTGGATTATTATTTATGATTACCTCATAATTTCTAAACTATTCTTGGAAGACTGAATCACAATTCCTCAAGTGACTTGGTTTAGCAATGCTGAAATGAATCTTTAAGGACAGCACTGTAACAGTCTAAAGGCAAAAGAGCAGAACATCCATACCCATTACTCAAAAATGAAATAGCAATTTTCTCAAGTAAAATATGAGCTATGTCTCGAAGCAGTTAATAAATACAACATGAAATTCAATATGTAGTATTCATATACCTGCAAAGCAGGTAATTGCCCCGGGTGTTAATATTTTCAACAGTAATTGGAATTTTGCACTCTTCCACTCACTTGCAGAGGTGCTATACATACCTGGTTAACCCTGAAAGACAGATCCCTGGGCTTCAAAAACACATAGCAGTTACCTACAACATCTGAGACTCAGCAGGGAGTTAAAGGCTCAAATATGGACTTAAAATCACCAAATCTACTCTTGCCCAGTCAATCTGTGGAAGATTCACACTTCTCAGCACGGCTGTGGCAAAGCCCAGCAGCCCTGTCTCTCTGCTGGCACGTGGGATGAGAGTCTAATAAAAATCAAAGGGGAATTTGTTTTAGTTTGTAAAATCTGTTTGCAAATCTAATTTTGACCAGCAGCAACTTCAGTGGGTAAGCTGTTGTAAAATTTTCACGTGATTTGTACTGGAGGAATATATACTTTCATATCTATAAAAACATCCATAGATACTCTTTTAGAGAATCACAATAGGCAGTATGTGAGATTTCCCTGCTCCAGAGGCCGCCTGCTCTGACAGGGATGAATCAGGCTCCACATACCATGGACAACGAGAACCCAGTGCCTCACTTTTATAGGCATGCCTTGTTTCAAAACACAAAGGTCACCTAATCCAGGTTAAGAGAACTGTGTGACAAAGGAAACACTCCAAGGCCGCAGAGACTGAACGCAATAAAAGGAGGGAATGGCAGGTCAGCCTCAGAGGATGTTCCTGTGGCACACAGAAACTGGATGAAGTTTCTTATAGCAAACAGCCAAGGCAAGTCTGACACTTACTAACAGTGGATTGCAATGCAGACAGAAATGGAAACAACACAGAAAATGGCAGTGACTTGCCCAGAGTCAGCTCTGGACCGTGGGGTGCCTGAGCTATCATCTATCACACCATGCTCCTCTATAACCTGCCACCTCTGGTTTCCATCAGTGTGCCTGAAAACTCCTGGGCTGTTGCACTACTGAGGCTGCTCAAACAGCAAATTCACCCCATTCCCTGGGACTGAGAGCACCTCCTGCAACCCTTCCCTGTGTTCTGACATTCCCAAGCTCTTCACACTGTGCCTTTGAAGTAAAGCCAAGCAAAGCCTGAGGCCAGGAGGTGCTGGGAAAGGGCACCTCTCTGGCTGCAGCCCCGAGTGCAGTGTCTCCCCTGGCACAACAGCTCCAGCACTGCACAGTTCAGAGCCAAGGTCAGGCAGAAGAGGAGTCTGGGTGAAGAGAGGAGCAGCATCAAAGCCTGGAGCAGCACAGCAAACAGCAAGAGGTGGTGAACAAAGGGAGCAACACAGAACTCAGTCCTGCTGAGGATGCTGTGGAAGACAGAAAAGCCATGGTTATGTGTGTAGCAGGGAATGAATACATTCTGCCAAGGAAAGAAGGTGCATTTCCAGGCCTGGTTTTAAAGGCATTAGCCAGTTGATAAAAAATTCTCAGAGAAGCTCACAGGAGCACTAAACAACAATAATTAAGGCTTTACATTCCCAGAGCCATCTTTTCTTTAATGCTCTTGGTAATCCTGAAGCCAAGGGGATACAGGAATGCAGCACAATGAGCTCCATGGCTGACAGACTGTAAATGTAAGAGTGTCCCAAAACTCAGAGCCAAGGAGCTCTGATTCCAGGCCTCTGAAGTGCTAAATCACCAAATGTCAGCTACAGCAAGTTCCACCAAAACTGCAGCCATCGATACCACAGGTTGTTTATAACAAACCAAAGCTGTCAGAATAAAGGATGGGGGTTGAGGGATGTCTGCAGTGCATGCCAAGGTTTTTCTAAAAATATTTTACACCTGCCATTTGTTCTGCACACTGATCATATTTTGTCTGTGAGGTAGAGAACTCGTAGTACCAAAGGGAATGTGGTTTATGTTACCAAGTCTTAATGCTTTTTCCCTTCTGTATGGCAAAACTCCTTACTACTGTCACTACAATAAAGCCAAGAGGAAAAAAGTCACACAGGCACTGCCATGGTAACAGTTTAACTGTTCCTCTCGCTGATCTTTGGAAACAGTCCCTTCAGCAGGATTTTACAGCTCTAGCACTTCGATTTAGCAAACTTTTTATGCAACTCATGAGGGGAATGAAGCCAACTCTGTGCACTCAATTTAAATCAACTTGCTGATGATATAAAAAAGAGTGCTGAACCACTGGTTTGCTTCATCTGCTCCAAAACTACCAACACAAACCCTGAGGTATTTATTCCTGAAACGCTAATAGAACAGTCTGGGGCATCAGATCAGTACATGAACCCGGCTTTGATCCCATGTCAGTCCAAAGAGCTGATTTAACAACTCATTGTTTGGTTACTTGATAGTTCAGAATGCAGCTGGCCTTTTTGCTCCCACCAGGCTTTTGCAGGTTGGGCTGCAGTGGGAGCAGAGAGTGCAGCACTGGGGGATAATCTGTCCTGGCTGTGCACCAAGAGACTGTACAAGCAACGTTCAGCAGCTTTCTAATTTTGCATCATCAAGGAAGGATGATCCTTCCATGGCTTATAGAACCATAGAATGGTTTGGGTTGGAAGGGACCTTGATAGCTCACCTAGTCCAACTCCCTGCAGTGATCAGACAGCTTCAATTAAATCAGGTAGCTCAGAGCCCCATCCTTCAATGTGTTTGAATTACCCGAGCTGAAGCTGAGAACTGCAGAACTTGTACTCACTGAGCTGCAGTGCCAGGCCCCTGGAGAACAGGACACAACAAAGGAGCACTACTCTGTGAACTCCAGCCACGATTCAGCTTCCCACAGCAGAAATAACCAGACCAGTTTAATTTTGGTGGCCATTACCAGACCCCTGATGAGGGGAGAGGTCTGTTCCCTACCCACAGAATGAACACAGAATGACTGTAGCTGTGCCCTGATCCTTCTGTGTAGCCCTGCTGGAGCCTCTGAGCAGCTTCAAGGATCCTGGACTGCAATTTTGAAAAGTTATTGACCTGTGCTGAATTAAGTGAGCCCTACAGACTCAAAGTACCTTGAACTTGTGCTTGGGTGGGGACCTGGGGTGAGGTGATAGGAGGCACTAAGCAGCATTGAGGGGGTTTCATATTTCTACTATTTCCTTCACTGTAAATTAAAGTCACCTTCCAAGGTTTCAGTCACACTGGCAATTCTAAGGAAGCAAATTGCATGTTCACATGAGAAAATACAAAACAACTTGCACACCTGAGCAAATGCTTCCCTTTCCCCATTTTTATGTAATTTCTATCCAAGCAAGTGCATTTACCTGACAGCTACATACTGGGTGCACAAATGACCCCAGATTGACCTAGCACTCGGTGAGAACAGAATGTTGCAACGCAAATGTTTGGTCTCAGAAATTCAGCATGAAACTTCAGCAGAAGATAAATAACTGGGTGAAGCAGACTGAACACAAAGCAGCCATCTCTCATTCCTCAGAAGATTAAAAAATAATTCACGCTTAAACGTTAAAAATCATTAAAACAAAAAATCTCCACACTTGCATTGAGAGAACTTGAAGCCCTTTCCAACTTGTCTCCTTTCAAAGCACCAGAACCAAACTCTGCTTGTCAAATCTTTATATTGAAAGGTGCTGCAAAAAACATGTATTCCAAAAGATTTTTCCTTGCATGGCCCTTCAGACACAGAGCTGGTTACAGTGGAAAGGAGCAAATCAGCGTGGGAGGAGGAGAAGCTCGCTGACCTTTAAACAAATTATCTCAGTTTAAATCATAGGAATAGAAATATTACAGAACACATGAAGAGTCTCCACTGTCAGAGTTGCTTAACCTCTTGAGCAGTTTAGGTATCAGTATCATGCTGTAAATAGTCAAACTGTAAATCTTAAGTCTAGGCATTCAAATAGGAATAATACACAGAGCTGGCATTCTCTGCTTTCCAGACACTGATCCAGCATTTTTCTAATTCCTCTTAAAAGCAAAATCATCCAGTTAAAATGAGGTACCAAATGATGTGCTTTTAGGGCTGGTGCTGTCCATGGCTGTGCCGTGAGTGGAAAGATAAAGCAGATGGCAAACTCAGTAAAAGGGAGCCAGTTAAACAGAGACAGATGAACGCTGAAAAAAACCCTTCGCTCCATTATTGCTTTCGAACTGGTTGTCATGGCACTGGAAATGGATACCACTGTCAGCCTCCCACCTCTGCCCAGCCAGCTCTCCCCAGCCTCTGCCCAAAGCAGGGAGCTCACACTGGTGTGAAAAGCACAGGCTGCTCCCACCACAGCTCCACTCCCACCAAACAAAGGGGTGTGCATGGAGCTGCACCTTTTGTCACATCAAGTCCATCCAACAGGAAAAGACTGACCTTCGGTCTCAAATTCCAGTGTCAGAACACTGAATTCATTTTAATCCTGTGCTCTGTCTGTAGCTCACAACTCAGTGCCAAGAGCCAAGGACTATCCACTTAGCACTGGGTCTCTGTACGGCTGGAGCTGCCATGGAACATAAACTGACCTTTGTCAGATTTACACATTAAAGCAGTTTCTCTTCCCCTTGACAATGTCCATTTGCAAGGAACACTATTTGCTGAGCAGATGGAAAAGAGTAAGGGATGCAACTTCAAAATAGCCCTGGAAAAACTGAGTTGTTGTGTCAGCCTCTGAATTCTTTCCCCTCCCACTTCCATTTGATTTTGGGAATATATTCAGTTAAAATTGGTAAAATCTGCTAAAATAAAAACCTTAGAATGTCACAGTGTAGTTGCATTACATTTCTCTTTTTAACAGAGCATATAAAATGTGAGTTTACAATGGGTTCAGTAAGCTGTAAATCAGCACTTTTGTTCAGTTTAGTTTCTGAGCTATTAATCCCTAATACAGAGGCAGAATGCTGGTTTGCTGCTCTAGGACTTCCCAAGAGAATAGTTCCAATAATCCCAATGACATGGAAAGGAGATGTTATTGAATCACCTGAGTCCCTGCAGGACACATCCCATCGCCCCGTAACTCAACGTTCACAGAGCTTAAAAGTCTTAATTATCAAAGAAAAAGAAATAGAATTCCATTTTGGCTTCAGTGAGATGCAGTTCCAAAAAACAAGTGAAATTTGTTCAAATGGTTGCAGGCAAGTCCCTAATGGGGTTCTGTGATTTGTCAGGGGTATTTTGGGTGAGGAGCCCCCCATGAGGTGCAGGCACAGACCCTTCTCTTGGCTCCTAAGGCAGACCCTGGTGCATCCCGAGCAGTGCCAGCACAAGGAACACGGGGCTCAGATCATCAGCGGGACACCAAGAATACACACACCACCACAGCCAAGTAATTTTAAAGAATTTTAATACAAACTTAATATAAACTATTTCAGTCCCTCTTAACATGTAAGACACTGACTCAAAATACTTTTATACCTTTTTTCAAGTATTGCACAATGTAGGTACAAAATTAATATTTACGATTACATTTTCTTCCATAATATATAGCAAAAATCTTTAAACTTTTAACAGAAAATACAATTTGTGTTTCTTTTGAAAAAAGCAAATATTTCGTACATTTTAATTCCACCACTAAGGAATATTCTGTACACAACTTTTTAACTTTTTTTAGAATTGATGTCTTTAAGATGGATATCTTACAATTTCAGTAAAAAAAATACAACATGAAGCTGCTGCAGCTGTCACAGATCACTGTAGTAAAAAGATATAAATGCAATACCATGTTGTAGAAACAATATATATACTCTGATATTTTACAAACTTTGTACTAAATTAAATTATACAATTAGAAAAAGACCAATAAACCCACCTATTAGTGCCAATTTTTTTATATATATACATATATGTCTGAGCACATATATATATATAGACACATGAAAAAATTAGCGACTTCCTTGCTATATCTTAAATACTGTAAGAGGCCATATTTTTGAGAGTATATTTTCGTAATGCACAGTCAGTATAAAATAATTTTGTGCTTGGTTGGCAAATGAAAAAATGATGCATGTTGTATTTATCTAACCAAGCCCGAATGTATTCATACTACAAGCCTTAAAAAAAATCTCAAGAGGTGGGAAAAAAGATACACCCTTGGGTACGTGCATTTTAACTTGTACAATAGTATTTACTTGGATTTCACTTTCGGTTTATTTTTAGTTAGCCATAACTGGCTGGAATTGCTGGTTAGAATACTGCATGTTGTTTAAACTAAAATTCAAGCCATCCACAAAAGACTTCTCATTTAGACCTCCATAGGCTGCAAACATATCAAAGGCATTACTGTACTGGAGAGGACTGAGGTTAAGGGAGCTGTCAGCAGGAAAGATGCTACTGGTGCTACCTTGACCCTGCATGTTGGGGAAAATGAACTCCTTTGCGTTAGGAGACAGGGCAGAAGTCTTCTGCTGCTGCTGCTGTTGCTGACTGCCTAGGCTGAGCCCATAGAGAGAGTGCATGGAGGAGGAGAGGGATTTCTGCTTCAACAGGTCATTGACATTCAGGCCCAGGTTGGTGGGAGAGGTGCGGGCAACCTTGTTGCCACGGCCGCTGTTCTTCATTTTGGTTGAGCCAAACTTGGTGGCAGCAAAGGTGGCAGTGGTGAAGGTTAAAGGCTGAGTGGAGCGGGGCATGAAGGTCGGGCTCACAGCAGCTGAGTGACCAAAGGGAGGAGAAGGAGAACTAGACACTGAAGATGCTGGGTCATGAATAGGCATGAACACCTGGGCCTCGGGGTTAAAGCTGTTCTTGATTTCCTTATCCAACTCACATCCATTTTCATTATCATCCACATAAAGCACTTTCACTGGTCCCTTTTCACCGATTTGGTATGAAACCTCAAACGGGTCAATCCAAACACTAAGATCCTGAGGCAAGTTGCCACGAACATCATCAATGTCCAAACCACTCTCTTTGGATGCTTGTTCTATGACTGGGTCCACTTTCTCCCCTATATGAATGCATCTAAACCCTGATCCTTTGTATGGCTTTTCTGGATACCAGTGCCCTTCATACTTCTTTTTCAGAAGTCTTTCAAGCTCTTCGCCAAAAATGTTGACACGTCGTCTGGGAAGCTTATTGTACAAATACGAAATAATAAAATTGAGTGCTACTTGGATTTCAAGCTGCATAGCTGCTGTGCCACAGAGTTGTAAGTCTGTTTCAAAACCCAAAGAAGAAAGTGTTCAAGATGCCACAGGGAAACAAAATTTCATTCAAAGTGCTGATTCGAGTTGATTATTATCCTTCACCTTGAGTGCTCTTGTTCCTTTAAGAAAAAAACAAAAGCAAACACATCCAAATAAGAACAGTGTAAGATCAAGCTCTGAGGCCTACTCTTTTAGCTTCACTTTCTGCAGAAAATAGGTTACTTTTCAAGTGAAAAAATGTGCATCAAACTATTTCTGTTCCTGCCTGCGGAAGGTGAGGATGTCAGCTCCATTCAGCATGACTTACAAACAACACTAGAGAGGATGGGCTTGTGTTTACATATACAGCATGGGGCACTTCCAAATCACAAGAGCTGGGTGTTTAGTTATTCACAAAGCAGCAAGGATAATTTTTAAGACACCACAGAACTGCCAAGCCTGTCAAGGGTTCAATTACCAACCTGTATTTGGATGATTTATAGTACTCAGCTGCAAAATTTAGTACCAGACCATTAGTTTAGCCTGAAAGGTCTTAGTCCAAGGGTCATTTATCACTTTAAAGTTTGGAAAACATATTGACTGCAACTGTAGGCTGCAGAATTTTAAAAACGTTAACAATTGCTTTATAAGGTTTCATACAAATAGCTAAAATGATGCAACATTTAAGTCCGAGCAAATCTTCTCCCTAAATTCTGCACGGCTGAAATGATGCAAACTAAGGAGAAAATGTCCGCTGTGCACATCCAACAGTTCTCACTGAAATGCAGTCAGCACATACATAATAGCTGCATGGATGGTCTGTCAGAAGGGTGGCCAAGACTGATAAATTAATTCACAAATTTTTTGCTTTCTACAAATTATTTTCTATTTTCAGATGCAAGATGCAATTATATACCCAGTTATTACATCGCACGGTCTGTAGCTCAGATTTCAGTAAGTTCCTGGGCTAACAGGGCTTTTGACAGCCTCAAACCGGATTGCCTTTCTCCTTCCCCAAGACTCCATTTTATATTTAATGTAGTTGTCACTCCTTCACAAAGGGCAGAAGAGAAATTAGCTGTCTGAAGTTAGAGAAGGGACGAGAATCAGGTATTAACACACGAACTGCTAACACAAATCCTGCAGTATCTTGGTATAAACATACACACACACCAAACACCTTTGTCAAAAAGTTCCAATACAACAAAATATGGGGCCTTTTTTTTTTTGGCTCAAGCTAAAAGCCCAAAGAGCATTTCAATTAATAGTGGGCTTTTCTGCACTGCATCACTAGGAACAAAATTTAGCGCAGCTGTCACTAAACATTAGAGAAATCAAAGTTAAATGAACAACGTGACTAAACGGCTTTTTTAATTCTTGCTCCAAATAATCTCCTTTTAAAGTCTGGAACCCTGCTTCCAAGCCACTCGTGTTCTCCCCAACACGGTATGGGAATAGTTTGAAAGACTGTATGATAAGGCGACCTTTAAACGTTTGCTGGATCAGCACCGGGTGGGGATAAGGAAAAGATCAAGGGCAAACAGAAGATATTTACAAAAGGGGCACAATCAGTACCGACAAGCTGATTGGGTGGTTAAACGGGACATTTAAAAATGATTTATTAATCCATCTGTGCTGCTTCCCTTCCCCCACGTCCTTTAAGAAAGGAATGTTCTTTTCAGAGCGCACCAGGCTGACGCTGTAAATTTCTGAACGCGAAACGGATCCATGGTACAAAAGCAGCTGATCAAACACATTGTCTTGATCATTTCGAACTTGTTCTTTTTATGTATTTATGGGAAGTCGGCAGTATTCCGGGGGATCCGAGCCCATACGTGGCCCGGCAGCAGCGCCCTGGCAGGAGCCTTAAGCAGTGGGAGTTACATAACCAAGCAGTTGGGTCTCATTAGATTTCTGCTCACAGCCCTGGAGCTCCGGCGGCAGCGGGAGGAGGAGGAAGAGCGTTTTCTGAGCCCGTCAGAAGGCGAAGGAGGAAAAGGAAGGGGGATATCTGGAGGGCGGGTGGGGTTGCAGGGCCCGTCTCCCAGCGGACAGCCGGGCAGGTCCCGCAGGGCGCTGCCGGCACTCCCGGAGCGGCCCAGCGCCGATTACTCAGCCGGCACCGCTCCGTCCTCCCCGCCCGAGGGCGGCCCGCGGGGAGTGACCCCTCACGGCCCGGCCGTGCTCTCTCCTCCAGCCCCTCCCGCGACAAGACCCTGCACCCCCGAGTACCCCCCGGCCCTGGGCGCCCTATTCTGCAAGCA
>JANPWX010000467.1:356740-406912 GCA_024734555.1 Trochalopteron elliotii | reverse complement strand
AGTCGATAGATAGTTGCGTGTGCTAGCTCCGCCCTCCGCTGAACAGCGTCCGGGTGGCCCCGCCCCTATTGCCGAGGCTCCGCCCCCCGCCCGGGGTTCTCCGCTGCCTCTTCTCCCCCTCGGCGCGGCGCGCGGGGCCTCTCTGACGTCAACGCGCAGCCCCGTTGCGTCACTGTCGACGTCAAACCGTGCCCTTGCGCCCCTCAGCCCCGCGGGGAAAGGAAGGGGGGGAGCGGTGAACTACATCTCCCATGACCACCGTGGCCCGTGGGGGCCTCGACAGCGGCGGGGGCGGGGCTGGCGGGGGCCGCCTGCACGGCTGGCACCGCTCAGGCTCGGGGCTAATCCGGGCGGGCTCCTTCCTGAGGGGAGCGCGGGACGACCCCTCACATCACCGCCAACCCCCCCCCCCCCCCTCCCCGCGCCCGACGACTAAAAATACTCGCCACAGGTAGCAACGCCCGGCGATTGGCTGCCTGCCCGAGAGGCCGCCGCTGATTGGTCGCTGGAAGCGGGGTGGTGGAGCCAGGCCGGGCTTTGGGGGACCGAGGGTGAGGAGTGGCGGAAGGGACGTGGTTGTGTGTTGGTGTCGGCGGGGCCTGCTGCCAGCTCCAGGGGCTCTAGGGGGGTGGAGCCGAGCCGAGCCGAGCCGATCCGATCCGTTTCGGGTGGGACCTACCCCAGTATTCCTTAAAACATCCTCGGGTTTGCTCTTACCCACCCCTCGGGGTGTTAAGGGTTGGCGCTGAGGCAGTTTCCCTCACACCGCCAGCAGGACCCGGTTCTAGAGGACAAATTGTGAAGGGCTTTTTTTTTTTTTTTTTTTTTTTTTTTAATTCTCCGCCTCCTGCTCTGTCTGTATAATAATAAAACATTTTGGCATAAGCGCTACATGGATCCCGGGAGAGATTTGGAAATGCCAGTCGGAAGAAATGCCAGGACTTTTAACCCTTTGCAGCTGAAAGTATAGATGAGAATGGGAAGCAGTAACCCAAAAGCTGAAATATTAAGGGAAAGAAGAGGGTAATATTTAGGATTTTTCACAGTTTAACGTTTCTAATGGAAGGCTTAATTCATTGTAAAACATAGTTTTTATTCAGATGTATCAATGTTGATGCTACTGGGATTGTGGTATTGCAAACAACTTTAAAATCTTGATTAAGACCCAAAATATTTACAATTTCCCCCTGTATTTCTCACCCATTTTTAAATCTAGAGGCTTGAACATGCCTTCAAGGAAAACTGGATCACTTGTCACTACGTACCCCAAATAGAAAATAAAATGTGAAGATTATAACATTACAAACACTGACAACTGGGAGAGTACTGGGAACTGCTGTAGCATCTCCGGGTATTTGGGAGGGAGTCCTGGGTGTTTGTTTTGATCAAAAAGAGACAAAGTGAAGCAACTCCCGAAACAGAGAAGGTGAAAAGACAAATAGAGGGGGTGGTTTTGTTTTGTTTTTGTTTTGACATTAGAGCTGAGGAGCCTCTGTGGAACAACAAACACACATTGGCAGGTGACCGTTCAGCTCTCGCTGTGCTCAGTTCTGGGGTGGCAGCAGCAGATTTCCCTTTGAAGCCAGGAAAACTGCACAGGGCTGCAGATCAGTATTTTCAGGTGAGATTTCATAAGGAGCTTTACAAACCTGGTAACTGCTGCTGAGCTGCTAAAAAGTGCCAGGTTTTAAAAGCAGAGACTTTCTTTTAAATGACTTTAGTGCTACATGAGAAGCATTAGGAAGTGAATTAAATGTACAGAGCCAAGACATTGGTAATCAAGGCAACCATGGGATCCTTTAAATCTCTAAAAATCGGGATGTGCTTTTCTGGGGCTTATGGAAAGGAAGCTTCTCATGCAGTCCATGCTGTAGACAAACTGTGTGTTAAATGCAACTAGACCAATTTTTAGGTCACTACCACCCCATCATTCTATGATTGTAAATGTTAATGGCGGGTCATTGGCCCAGGAATAACCTCTACAAGGATCAATCCCAGTTCTAGTGTTCCAGTGAAAGTTTCAATTTATCCTTTTTTTTGTCTGAAAAAATAGCTTTTAAATTGCAATGATCACAGTGTGGTCCACGTATGGCATGTCAGAGGTAGGTGGCCAAACTCCAGTAGTGTTAAATTATTAACGCCTAAACCCAGAGCTTAATCCAGGATCATTTGTATTCTTAAAGCCTAGACTGGCTTTTTGATCCACAAGGGTCAGAGCAGGGCCTGCAGTGTTTTTCAGCCCTTTTGATTAATACACAGCAATAACAAAATGTCTGTCTCCCTGCTAGAAAAATCTTTAAAAATGCAATCAAATACAAAAGATCTCCAGTAGCAAAATTTTCCACACGTTGCCAATTCTGTTCAGCTGGAAGATTAATCTTAAAAGAAAAGAAAAACTATATATTCTCATCTCTCCTGACAGACCTTGACAAGTCTTCTCCCCAGCAGAGCAAATCAACACAAGTATTTCAGAGTAAGGCAGGAGGCAGGAGTGAGATTAGAAGACTTTCTTAATCTATATTAAATAAGAAGGGTTTGGTCTCATGCCCTGTTTATAGCCAGATCCTGCAATGCTGGCCAGCAGACAGCCATCAGCAACTGAACTACAATTTCCACAGCCTGGATGTCTGCAGAATAATCTCTAAATCTAAGATCTCTGCATTGTAAAAAAACTTCATTAGCACAAAACCTTGCAGAGGCTGCACAGACTTGACAAAGAGACCTTCTTTTCTGCTGAAGAAACCTAAATTTGGTTCCTATAAAATTGGTAATAATAACTAGCACTCTTTAAAAGTCTAAATTAGTATTGTTTATTCATCAACACACTGTCCAAATCCAAAATACAGTTTGTTAATCTTAAAAGTTGTTCAAAGCAATTATATATAACCAAGAAAATTTTTACTAATTATGTCAATGAGGACAAGGATTTTAAAGCTGCAGGAAGACAGGCTCAGAATTTCCACCACCCATCCTTTTCAAAGAATCCTCTTCTCTGCTAGATGAATGTTGCTGTACAGAATATATAAGATTTATCCTGACGGTGGACATGGAGCTTTGTATCACACATTCCCAAATAGAGTGCTGTCTCTTTTTTAACATTTTCCTATTTAGGATCACAATTCTCCTTATAGCATGGGAAACTGGGCTTTGATCTTGAAAAAATGGAAAGCTTTCCCTATTGTATTCATCCCTCTCTAGCCCAATTTTACCCATTTGCTGATTTTAACATGTGTTCCTTTTCCCCACCATCTATCAGTGTGAGCAACCAGGCCTGGCTGCTCTCCAGCAGATATCTTAGCACTGAGTTTGAAATGGAATGTAGATTCTCTTACAGTTCACTTTACCAGCAGTGATTTTTCCATAAATACTAATTAGAAAGGGGGTCTGGACTTACCAGGTGTTGCCCAGTGCCAAGAGCTCTCTGACCACAAAGAGGAATCACAAAATCACCTCGTAAGTGACATTGTTTTAATGAAGTAAAAAATAAGCAGGAGCAGAATTCAGGCAAAGCAGCCAGGTCACCTTCTAGGAGAGCCCCAAGCTTGTGTCTAATCCTGTGACAGTGCACGTGTTGGTTCCCAGCGATGGAGAGCAGCTGGCAGACAGGGGCTGGCACAGCTCAAGCTGCCAAGGAATGCCCAGGAATCCTGCACATGGCTCTGTGCAGCCTCCTGCCCCTGGCTGTGTCTGTGCTTGGCCCTCTGCTGCTCAGGGGATGGGGAGGGACAGGAGTGTTCTGGGAACATGCAGGGAAGGGATGGAGGCAGGAGGACCTGGCAGTGTCTGTCAGTTTGGGCAGAGGCACAGTCGTGACAGAGGGGGAAGAACAGCCCTTGGAGTGCAAGGAGGGAAATACTGCAGTACAAGGGGGAGAATGGAGGACAGAGGGTACAGGAGTTCTGGTGGGCTGAGAACAGCCCAGCATTGCTCACCCCATCCTGGAAACCCTGAAAGTTTGGGGATCAATTCCCTTGGAATGTTCTGGGTCTGGTCTGCCCCACAGCTTAGCTGGGCAGGCAAATCCAAACACCAGCAACAGGGCTTGCTCTGCTGTTACAGTGTGTTATGTTAGTGTCTCTGGTGATGCCAAGATTTTAGAAAGTTGGCTACCAAGAGCTGGAGCTTGAATGCCACAGATTGAAAGGCAGGTTCCAGATCTGGATATCTACAGCTTTATGTAGGGAGTACACTGAAAAAAACCTTCTAAGTTGGTGCTTTCTTAGATATTAGTGACTCTTCTTAATTAAAATAAATATCTCTCTCTATATATATATATGTATATATAATATATAGAGAAGTCATATGTATTTCTTTTTCTGGGCCAACATCAGTAGCAGGACCTGATCTGCAGGAGATTAGAGCTCAGAGCTCACAAGGACATCACTCTCTCCTAAGTGGAATGCTGCCAATATTATAGCTTACCTGGGAAAAGTTGATAGAGTCCTGAGCAAGACACAGAAAGCAGCTGCTGGGTAAGGTGGAGAAATAAAACCAGGAGAAATAAAGACTTTGCCCAAAAGCTTTTTTCTTCCCAAAGTTTCATCCACCTTCAAGGATGAAACTTCAAGTAAAAATGTGAGTTGCTTGTTTTGCCTGAAGATGGTATGAGGTAGGATCTGTTCTTGAAGAGGAGCCTGATAAGCAACATTTTCAGAATGGGGTACATGCTCTGAGAAGGTGAGTAAAAAAGGAGTGAAATGAGGAGTAATTAATCTAAAACTGCTGTGAAAAGTAATGGTCACAAGTAGGTAGAAACTGTAATAGGAGGGAGAGGGAATGGGAAATATTTTATGAGCATCAGAATTTCCTGTAGCTGTGAATAAATGGGCTGAAGAAGGAGGAAGGAAGATTGATTTCATACATTAGAGAGGGTTTGCCTTTGAAGAAAGTTTTATTAAAATCCAATACAGTTTTTTCCTCGAGTTCACCTTTGTGCTGGGATCCTGCCAGTTTAATGTCAGTTAGTTGTGCAGTATCTGTTAATAGATAAAATTATGAGGTGAGGACTGTCCTAGCTGATAGCCATAGAACTTCTTAGTTAATCAGCTTCAAGTGCTTTACTACGCTCATTCCAAACCATGATTCATAAACAGTTTTAAAGAGACAGAAAATTCCTTTTTAAACTGTCAGTACTTTCATGGGGTCAAAAATAAACACTGAAGATGGAGGGCTGATCTTTTGCCCTTTCAGTTTCTGAATAGATGAAGGTAGCTTGAAAACATCTCACTAGGAATTTACTTAAGAATTTTGTGTACTTAGCTTTTTCCAGGAAGGCAAGTAAATATTTTTTTTTCCTGAAAAGGGAATTCCAGGAAAACCTTTCAGTCTTATTCAAGAGAGATACTGAATGTGAAAAAAAATAGATAATAAAGGGGAAAAAAGGCAGTACAAAGAAATAGCTTTCATTCAGTCTGTTTCCTGAAAGAAGGAGCAATGGAGGGGTGACTATTTACCAAAACGGTCCAGTGGACACAAAAATTCTGCTACTTTTTTGACATCCTGATTATCATCAGCTAGGGTAAAAAAAAATAATCTGAGAATTTCCAGGGGTCTTTTTTTGAAATAATTTTTTGAAACTCAACTTTATTTAGGCAAAGATCCAGCCAGTACCTTTCCTGACTAACCACGATGCCCTCTAAGCCACATCTGCACCCTTTGGCTCTCCCAGCAATGCTTTTTATTTACTTAGGAAGGATCAGTGAAGCCTTCACTGTTTTCTAGTTCTTCAACAAAGTGATGAAGATGCATCTGGAATGAGAAGGGGAGGAAGGGTATTTCCCTGCACTGTCAATTTATTATCAAGATTGGAAGGTGCCTCAATTTTTGCAACAAAATCCAGAACAAAATATAGTTTTAACATCCCCAGAAGATCTCCCTTGGTTCTTGTTTAAGAATTTAAAACAACCAAGAAGAGTGCAGCTCAATAAGAAGCCATCCATATTTTAACCTTCCAGGCAATCCCTTTTCTCTGGAGCATGTGGTTGTTGGCTGGGTTTCTTATGCCTTTCTGCACACGATTCCTATCAGTAACAGTGTTTTATTCTGAGCCCAGGACTTGGGGAGTTTAATTAGTGACTGCCAGGTGACAGGCAGAATATCACCTCTGGGAAAGGCACTGGTTAGAGGTGTTGATACTGGGTCTGAAGGGAGTCTGATTTGAGCAGTGCTGAGTTAACCTGCTGTGCTGTCACACTGTGACAGTGTGAGTGACAGTGACTTCAAAGTAAATGAGTTCAAATGTCTGTGTCTTGATAAATACAGTCTGAAAATTGTCCTCATGAGAAGATCATGAAAACTATCTTCATTAAAAAAAAAAAAAAACCAACAAAAAACAACCAAACAATACCCAACAAGAGTGTTTCTTTTCAGCTGAACAGGAACCTAGTACCTGTGCAGACACGAAGAGCTAGTTGAGTGGAAACATGTCAGGATATGACAGCTGAAGGTTTGACCCTGAATCTTTAAGGGTATTATCCATGAGGGAAAAAAAGCTAATGGAAATTTCTTTTTGAGCTTGCTGTGCTACAGATCTGGTCCTCACTCAGCTCCTTAAAGTCCATTGAGTCATGGAGACAGAGTGATGGAAGGGAATGAAGATTCATGCTGTGTGTTTGCTCCTGAGACATACAAAGTGGATTTTACAGTGTGTGCATCCTGTTATGTAAGGAGCAGTCCATGAGAGACTCAATCTGTCACTGGCATTGAAATGATCACTCGGTTCAAATAGTAAATCACTCATTTCCTCTCCAACTTCTGATTCCTAAAGGTGTTATTCCCAACATAATATAGTGAGTGCCTTAAAAGATTAAGCAAAAGGCCATATTAGCAAAACGTCTTTCCTGAACTGGTGTCAAAATGCTGCATAAAGCCACACCTTGAAATCCCCCAGGATAGTGCTCATGAGATTTGCCAATAACACAATTTCACAGAGATTCTTCTATTTCACAAGTCATAGCTCTTTACCCTGTGATGGATAGATTAAGCCACCCTCGTGTGCCTACATATATATGACCCACTTCATTAGAACAGAATGTTTTCTCTAGAACACACTACCCAGTAGGAGCCATTATCTCATGTGCTATTATTAATGCAAAAACTTCAGACAGCCCCTGCACACAGCAGTGGATCTGTGCAGTCTCAAGAGTAGCTGTAACTAAGATCTTCAGAAGCAGGGACAAAACAGCCATGTCACACGATTACATTGTGTTTGGAAATGGGAAGAAGAGATTTCTTCTTGATCCCACATGACAATTATCTTCCATGCTGGGGAAATGAGCACTTGGAGTGACATACTTTTTATGGTAGCTAATGGAACTCAGATTTGTAAAGAAAGTGATTCTGCTGTGTGACCATATTATCTAAATTGCTTTGTCACCAACGCATAAAAAACTGAATATAAAATTGCCTGAGCATAATTGAGTGCTGACTCATCTCCTGATTAGGGTAAATGGTGCAGTGTTCCAGGGTGCCTTGGAGCTTTCTATAGTCTCACAATCCTGTGTGAAATCTCCTGATTGATTTTTTTCCTCTCCAAGCAAACTTATGTTTCATGTACCTGTTTGAGGCTAGATGCTGCAAATCCAGCTGCTGTCACAAGACATCTTTCCCCTGCTTTGTTATCTTGATCAATTTTCTGCTGAAACTCTCATCTTTCATCCTGGCTGGTGCAGTTGCCTCCCTTGTGATTATTCCAACTCCTGGCTCTCCATATTCATAGCCACTCTCTGAGTTCCAACTCTAACTATCTAGTTTGTAAGGCTACATAGTGAGGATGTTTTATCACAAAAAGCTTTTCCATAAATTCTCACAATTTCATTTCAGTCTAATCCAAGGCTGCATACACACCTGACATGGCTCAGAACAGAGCAATGGAAATGGAGTACTTTTAATAAAAGTACCTGCCATACATGAGCAAGAAAATACAGACCCAAGTATTTTAAATAGTTTTTTTTTTTAATCTTGAAAATTGCCTTATGCTCATTTGGAGATATAACTGTGTGATTCTGCTTAAAACCAGAAGAATTCTCTGGTTTTGGAATGTAAGTGTAAGAAGGGCAATTGTAAGAAGCAATGCCAGAGACCCGAGGTGAACTGAGCCATGGATACTGGGCAGAGAGCTCAGATTTAGCTGACTGTGGCAATAAGTCAAACCAGCACTTGTGCCTTGGGTGATCTCTGTTTCAACTCTCCCCCAGGTAGTGAAAAGAAAGAGCAGAAGAAGGGCTATGATCTAAATGAATTACAGCAATTCACCAGCAATCCCACTTATGAGAATTTGCAGAAGATGCCAGCCCTGAGCTGGAGGATCTGGGAGTGAAACCAGTCAGGGAGGTGGCAGAAATTGGTTTTGTTTCCAGTTATCTATGAACATCTCCTTTCTGGCTGGCTGAACTATTGCATGAGCAGCTGATGAAAACTGAGTAAGGAAGAGGCTGAATTTATTTCCTTAAATGTGGGACTGGCTTCATATCAAGAAATAAACAGTAACTTCAGTACATACGTTGGGCTTGGATTCTCCAGAAGCACTTGTCGCTGCACAGCCTAACCTTGTTCCTTACCAGGAATTGTAACTTTTGCTGTCTGATAAATACTTTGCCTCAAAGAGGATAAATCCCATTTATCTCCAGCTCCAGAGAGATAATAATGCAATTGTTCCTTCACATCAGGACATCTGCTCCCTGGAAGTTCTCTCCTGAGTTGGATAGTATTTCCTCCAAGAGCTTCCTTCTGTAGAATAAAAAGAAATTTAGTTGAAATTTGTTTCCAGAGACAAGCCCTTAAGAAAAAAAAAACTAATTGTAAAAAACCACCATAAATATGGTAAGGAGGAGTAAATCTAAAATTCAGAGCTGATCTAAAGCTGGGTCAGAATCCAGCCAGAGTTAAGGATCTGGTTTCTTCTGGTTGATCAGCACAAAGGCTGTACCTTTGCAAAATAAAGGCACATATAAAAGATTTAATGGGGAAAAAAAAGGAATCTCTAATGGTAAAGAAAGCAACACATTCTGAGATTAAAAAACGTGCTATATGAACCTTTCAAAGATAGGAGTGAAATACATAAAAGCATCCATGGTTTCCCCAGACAGGTTAGTGTTGGCTGTAACTCCCAGCCCAGGCTGCATTTGACAGCTCTCTCTCACTTACATTGCCAGAAGTGTGTTTTGAAAGCCCAGTATTCCTATCCAGATTGTTCTTGCTAAATGTTTGACAGCAGCCTGCCCAAGTGACATCCAGATGGGCACAATTAATTGTTAATGTGCCCAATTCAGCTGAATCAGGGAAGTGCCTAGATGACAAGGAGGAGCATCACTGGGAAGACTCAAGGGAGGCACAAGGGGATTTGCCAAGGGGAGCAATGGATTCAATATCTGCAGCCATTTCAACATTTAACCTCTTCAGTGACAGCAACTGGTGGGTTACTCAGCTGTCATTTACTGTTACCCTGCCAGGAGGAGTGTGGGCAGAGCAGGGAGCAGAGCACCCTTGGCTGGAAGTCCCAGCTCTTTCTACAGCAAAGATAAGCCCTTGGGGGTGGAAATTCTTCAAAGGATGAGGCTGGGCAGACTGTCACCATGGGTGCCTTGGAGCAGGCAATCAGTCCTCCCTGTAATAAACAGAGATACAAGATGGTATGGGAAGGTCATGCTTCCTAAATGTGTTGGAAAAACAATGCTGGGATGTCTGTCATCCCTGATCCACAAAGCAATGGAGGCTCCTGAAGAAACAGCAACACCTGCACAATCAAACAGGAGCAACTCTGCTGGTCCTGCCCTGCAGCTTGTGCTCTAAACTATGAGTGTAAAGGCCCTGACAAAAAAAAGCTTCCACTGAATCTGTTTTTTAAGGCCTTTGATTTTACTGGAACATACACAGCAGTAAAAGTCATACAGTCAATGGGAAAGCCATGTCCTGGCCTGACCCTGCTGCAGAAAACAGCAAAAGGAAAGGGCAGGGATTTGGGGTCACATTTGGGGAGGATCCATGATTCAGCATGTCTGTTTACTAAATCTCCTCTGATTTGTCATGTAATGAAGGAGTGGGGCAAACACCTGCAGCTTCAGGCTGCTGCTTCATTGTGAAAAGGTATGACCCAGGCAGTGCCAAGCATCTGAGGAATAAATGAGTTTCAATTAGGACAGTAGGTCAGAAAGAGCAAGGTGATTCATATCCAAGATGTATTCCAGCCCTCCAAAATAACACTGAGCAATTCTGTTCAGCTTTGCTCCTTCAAAGTGCCCACAAACACCCCGTCCTTTCCATGGCACTGGCAGGTAACAGGCAGAGAGGCTTGGGTGTGCACTGAGACCTGCTGATTCCTGGAATAATTTAGCTAAGCTGGGAAAAAATGCCTTCCACAGCAACAGGAAGGAATGAGACAGCTCTGTCCTAGTCACAGCATGCCACTGTTTGTTTAGAAATCAGGGGACATAAAGATTCACACCCCAAAATTAATAAAGAAGGTACCCAGAATTAATAGCCTCTTTTAGGGAGCTGCCTGCATGCAATTTTCCCAGGAGTGAGGAACAGGTCATGACAAATGGGGTTTAGGAGTGCTTGGCTCCTAGGTTAGCACCCTGACAATGCCTCTGTTCAGCTGTGCAAATCATATTTTACTTGCTTGACTGTGAGTTGCTGGGCAGTGGGATGTAATTTTCCATGCTTTCTGTTGGCACTGGGTTTTATCTTGACTTGCATCTGACAGTGCAAGCTCTGTCAATGTTGTTTTGCCTCTTGGAAAATAATAATTAAGAAGCCTGAATGATAGGCATGTATTAGTACCCAAGAATTCATGGCCAGCTCCATTTTAACCTTGTCACCATAGTTTACTACTCTGCCACAAAATGTCTTTTCCAGGTTTACCTAAAGACTGGGATGTAAGAAAATCTTAGGGGTGCCAGACATACATTGGATTGACTTTGATCTTTCTGAAGACAAATCTGTGAAAGTCTAGATCAAGGAATCTTTTAAGGAAACAAAGAAATTGTGCCACTTATATCAGTTCCAGATATAAATAAGTCTGCTAGAAATAAGCAGGAGCAAGGCAAAAGGAGACAGCCACACTCTGCAATGTCAGTGCAAAGTGACTGTCTGATGGATGATGATATGGCTGGCTGGGAAAAAAGTCAGTCTAAAAGTCTTGCTGCCAGCCATCTGGCAAATCTTCCAAAGGATATTGCTGTACAATGGCACTGAATTGGTACCTGCTTTGCATCTCCTGCTATCAAGAAAGGCTGTTTACTCCCTTAATGAAATGAGGATTTTGAAATTTCTACTATGGCTCTCACCCTAGGGACTCACTGGAGCCCTCCCCACAGCCAGTTCTCTGATCCCTCCCCCCATCAGTCTGCCATGGATGTAGAATCTTATCCCAGGATCCTTTAGGATGGAAAGATTGGGTCCAGCTTTAACCCAGCACTGCCAAGCCCACCACTAAACCATATCCCCAACTGCCACACCTGCAAGTCTTTTAGATACCTCCAGGGATGGTGAATTTTCCACCACTGGATTTTACACCACTGCCCAGGGAAGCCTGTTCCAATTCTTGGCAGCCCTTTAGGTGACAAAATTTCTCATAATATCATCACAGGATCATGGAACAGTTGGGGTTGGAAGGGACCTCTGGAGATGTCTGGCTCACCCGGGTTGCACAAAGTAAAGAGGCTTTTTTAAAAGATCTTCCCACAGTAAAGATGCTCTTGGACATTTAGGGCATCACTGAGATACAGAGCACACCTGACTCCATCTGGGCTATTCCAGACTCTCTACCTATTCTCAGCTCAGGGTTCTGTTCCCTTGTCCTGCAGGGGAGGCAGAAGTTCACAGCACCAGGATTTGTAGCACATCCATCCTCTTGATCCAGAAGCATCATTATTTCCTGCTTGGAGCTGAAGGGCCACATTTCATACTACTGAACAGTATGCTTATTTTCATGACTGGGTCATTTGGACTCTGTGCCACAGAAGGCAACAGGAAATGTCACCACTGGCCATTTCCTAATGAACGTGAAGCAGTAACAATTTAATGTAATTTCAAAAAAACCCAAAAAACTTTCCATGAAAACAAAAAAATCTCTGAAGAACAGCTTGTCTGGATGAATATTAATGATTTTTTTTCCCTGTTTCTTCAGCTCCTTCTATGTGGTCCATAATCAGCTATAACTGAGTTCACAACCCTCCTGAGCTGTGGTAAAGCACAATGTCTTGAGACCATGGAACTGGGAGCACCAGCACATGGATAACCCTGGCTGAGGAGCAGCTGGGAATCTGGTGACCAGACACTTCTGCGTTTTAACATGGGCCCAGTAAAAGCTATTTTCAGCCTGAATGATCTTTGATACTGAAACTAGAGTTAACCTGGATGGTGAGTGGAGGAGATCATCTGCTCTGAGGAATAAACCAAGAGAGAAGGGGGTGGGAGAAGAGTGGGAAGATAACAAAGGAGAGGGACTCTTTAGGGACAGGAGTTAATTTGGAAAAATGCAGTGATGGAAAAAGGAACACATGAAAAGCTGATGTTGCATCTCCCCATCACTCCCTCTCAGGTCCCTGTCTCCACTCAATTGCCAGCCACATTTGTCATTTGTAATTCTCAGCCTTCTTAAATAGATGGGGCTAAGAAGAAAAAGCTGTCTCAAAGCAGCTCCTATCACCTTTGCTACTGCCAATTTTAGTAATTTTTAGTCAATTTGGTTTGGTTGTTAATAAGGACTTGATTCTAATTTCACCATGTGCAGCACTAACTTGTTAACAAGCTGCTCCAGGAGATCTTTATAGGACAGTGAAAACCAGGGAGAGGAAATAATTACAGTGTTTCCACCTATGGTAGTCTGCTTCAGGGCAGGTATAAATAGACCCGCAAGTGTTTGTTCACTTAAAAGTTCAGCCCAACTGCTTTCTCAATTGCCAGCAGCAGAACTAATGGATGGGGTTTTTTTCTTAAAAAATGAGGGCAAAGGTCATCTACTAAATATCACCCTTCCTTCCCTCTAGACTGCAAGTAGTATTTAAAAAGTTACAGAATTTTTACCAAAACCAGATGTTGGGTGTATAAAAGTACAAGCAGTTTTTCAAAGGCATTCTATTTGTTTGGAAAGGGAGGAGCAATTAGATGAGAAAACTCAATTCAGTTTCAGAACAGAGGAACTTAATGGGGAAAAAAAGAGAAGGAATTTACATTTCATTCATTTGGTGCATCCAAAAAGCTCTGGACTGGTGCATGCAAAGAGCAACTCCCTTTGCAGAAGCAGTAGCTAAAGTGTCTTAAAGCACCCTGTTTCTTGTCCTCTGCTCTCTGAAGAGCAGAAGGAGCACAACAAAATACCCAGATGGGGTGGAACGGGGGTCCCAGCAGGTTATGGGGACATTGGTCTGTGAGCTGGGCAGTGGGACACTTGCATCCAGTTTGAGCATTCCAGAAATAACCTGCTTGACTCAAAGAAGGTTTGGAAACCTCTCCTCAGGGCCCAAGCACACCCTGATGCAAGAGGAAAAAGAGTCCAGTGGGGGTGGCCTGGACCTCTCTCTGGGAGCAGCACTCCCACAGCTCCATCTACTTGTGGCTGGAACCCAAAGCCCTGCCAACATCCATTTTTCCCTACACAAAATCATTTAAATAAACTTCCCCAGTGTGGGTTCAAAGAAATGCAATAAGGATCGTTTATGTGGCTCCTTGGGAGCTCAGCTAATGGGTTGCCTGGAAGGACTTTCTGGGCAAATGTGCTACCTCTGACCTCCCACACTGAAACCTCCCCTTGCACTCCATAACAGCCCACCAGTGCAATATTGTGCTTCTGCCTATTGTTCCAGCTGCAGGTACCACATTTAACCAAACAATAGCTAAGAAATAAAAGACATTTTAAGTGACTTGTGGCGTCTGCTGAGCACCGACTGCCCTTTTTTGTTCTACTCTATCTTCGGTCCTGATGGTCCTTCTCAGCTCTCCAGGGTCCCATTCAGCTGCAAAAGCCCAAAGCCACAGTGAGAGGAACAATCTAATCTGCTAGGGAAATAAAACAGTTGATCACTCATAAAAGCAAAAGGGGCAGATATTTGAAAAGGAAAATAGCAGAACAGATTAAAATGGAATTGTGAGTTCTACCACAGGAGTGCCTGGAGAAGGAATGAGTTCTGCCACGTTCTTCCACTCAAGCCCCCAGCCAGCTTCAGTGGAGCTAGGACTCAGACCTGTGGTTCCAGGTAGCCTTAATAAAGCTTGGATCTGAATTAAACCACTCTTCTTCAAGCTTGGGAATGTGGTGGCATGTGGCAACCTTGGCTCCTTCAGGCTGCCCTGGAGCATCTGAAGGAACATGTTCATGTGTGACAGCCCAAAGCAGTGGGACAGAGCTGTGTGCAGTCACAGGAGCTGGGGCTCTGCTGGAGTCTGAGACAGCCTGAGGGAGAAGGAGCTGTTTGCAGGTTTGCCATGGGGAGCTGACTCCAAAATCAACTCTTCTGAAGGCAGCAACAACAGCAGATGACCCTGGGCAGCACAGGGGTGCAGTGTGGCTCTAGGAGAGGAGGATGGGAGGCTGAGTCCACTCACCTGAACACCCACCTTCCCCTAGAGGAGCAGCAAGTGGAGTCAGTGGCTGCTCTTTAGGGGAAGAAGGACCCCAGACTGGCTCAGACACCCCTGTGATGGGGTGGGGGATCATCCTTGGGACTGATGGGACCCTCTCATAGCCCAGCTGTAGCACCTGGGGCTGTCACCTCTGTGGTCCCTTCTCTCTCCCCAGTACAGTGTAATGAGGCCAGTGGGAATCTGAAGAAGAGAGATTTCCTTTACTCAAGGATTCCTGTCCAAAGCTACAGATATTGACAGATTTTTTTCTATTCCTACACTTGGAAGATGCTGATAGTATTTATTTAGCTGCTCTCAGACACCAGAGCTGGATCCTGACTCTTGATATGCAGGCAATCATCAGAGCCTGTTGTGTTTGCATAAATCTACTAATCCTGCCTCTGCTTCCTGAATGCATAAAGTGATGTATGGGACCACTCAGCTCTGAGAGACTTGGAGATGGCTGCAAAGGGTGAGACAATGTTTTTAATATGGAGAACTCCAAGGCAAGTTATTTTGGTACCTCAGGATCATTAACATTTTTGAATGTCTGAGAAGCTGCTAACATTCATAAGACATTACAACCAAGATTCATTCTCCCAAATGGAGAAAGAGCTCCTATTTTTCACATACACTCTAGATATTGATAATTTTCTCATTTTCTGATATGACAGGGCTTGGGGATTTTTTTCCCCACTGAGACAAGATGACTGACAGATGGAGATAAGAATTTCTCATAAAGAGAAGCAATGCATTTTTACACAGCTGAGGCTGGAAGAAAGCAATAATTGTCCTAATATATAGGTACAACCCTCCGGAATGGCTGATTATTTACTTCAAGAATCAGTCATGCCAGGCCTGTCTTCCCAAGCTGAGAGGTGAGCTGAGATCAGTGCAAACAAACCCCCACCCCTCTGCCCACCTGCTGCGTGGCTGTTGGGTGGTGAAGGCTGGTCCTGGGTGGTGATGCCAACCTGGGACACCCCAACCATGGGGGTCAGACCAGCAGGGATTCATCAACACCTCTGTCATGGTGAGCCCAAGCCACTGTCACAGAGGTGGCATTTGGCACAGGCTTAGGTCAGTTTTAGGGTCATTCTCAGCAAACCCTGGGGTGCTTGGAGAGCCCAGGGAACTTGGGGCAGGAGTTAGAGCTGCCACTGCAGAACCCATCTGGAATCTGCCTTAAAAAAAAGACAACAAAAAACACCAAAACCCCCTCAAAACACAACAATAATAAAAGAAAATTCAAAACAAACAAACAAACAAAACCTCCACCAAAACCCCCAAAAGAAAGCCAGAGAAACTGCCTCCAGCTCTCGGGCCAGGACAAAGCCTTGGAGCAGCAGGAGAGCAGGAGTGCCCATTCTCAGTGTCACCACCACTTCTGTTCTCCTAGAGCAGCTTAGCAGTTTTGCTTCCTGCAGGGATCCTCTGGAGCCATCTGGCTTTTCCCGTGCTAGACCACCTCTTGCAGGGTTGTAGCTGTTGTACTGGTACACACAAGCTGAAATTTACACCCATTTACCTGCTTTCCTCCCAGCCTCCTCTTCCAGCTGTTCTCCCCTCTCACTATCTGCATATTCTGTTCTTCTCTGCTGTTCCTAATAGCTTCTGTCTATGCCAAGTCCCATTCTACTCAGCTCCTGTGAAACTTCAGACCTTGGGCAGAGCTTTTCTGCATTGATCTCCCAGCCAAATTTTGTCTCTGACGTCTAGGTTCTCTTTGTTTGTGCTTTTCTCTCTGGACCTGGGAATTATCTTGCTTCAGCTGATGCATGGATCCAGGCCCTGATATTTTGCTGGACTCTGGGGGATGTCTTCTGCTTGGCAGGTGCAGTGGTGGGAGGAACTGCTCCTGGCATCAGCAGCACCCATGGTGTTGCAAAGGCCTTGAGAGACTGAGGTGTATCTCAAGCAGTAGGAAGCTTATCCTGTACTAGACATTGGCTTGAGAGAGACATTATCCCTTACAGATACCAGCTCCAGAGAGATATTTTCCATGGCATCCCTGCCCAGGAATAGATCCTGACTTCACCTAATAGAGGAACTGATTGTGCAGGACTGTGCTGCTCGCTGGAGGATGGCACAGCCAGGGCGAATGGCACGGGGTCACCCCTACATGGTTTGTTCTCCTGATGCCTCAGATTAGTATCTCGATAAAAAGCTTCGGGTCTGAGCAGCCCCTGCCGGCAGCAAGCGCTCCCCCTGGAGCACGACGGGTCCCGGGAAATGTGCACCAAGAGGATCTTTTATTTGGAAAACAAACGGTATTGACTGTAAACCTCGGCTTAAAGCAAGGCAAGGCCAGCAGGAAAAAATGCAACCATGGGTGAGTGAAGGTGCTTAGTGAGGAGCAGGGCAGCCCTGAGCTATAGGGCAGCAGTGAGCAAGTGACTTTGCCTTTTCTTTTCTGCCTCCTACTGATTTATTCTGGAAGCATTTCAGCAGGCACTTTGTCCTGTTATATGGTGATAAAACCCTAGACTCAATAACTGAGATCTGCTGTCTGGCATCAGAGCAATACAAATAACAAAAAATAAAGAAAAAAATAGAGGTGAGTCAGGCTGGTTTTCACTCATAAAAATATCAGTTATCATTATTACTCACCAGCTCTTCTCCAGGGTACTCTGCTGGCCACCATTGAGGCTGCAGTTGTAGGGAGGCTGTATTTTGCTCAGGTCTTCCTAAAAAAAGGTTCTCCCTGGGGTTTTGGAGGGTTGGTGGTTGCATATGCACATCAACAGGACCATGAGTATAAACAGCCTTTTTGCAGACCAAAAGCCTTTTGGCAGCTGAGCCCAGTGGAACCAAAAGGCTGAACAAACAACACAGCATGGAGAGGCCACAGCCCATGGTGGGATGGACAATCGTTGAGGCCCAGGTCTTCATCTGGAGGGAAAAACCAGAGGAAGGAGCCTGGAGGGGCCACTCTGGCCCTGAGGCTGGCTGAGCTCATCCCTGGGCTCCTGAGCCGTGGCTCTGTCATGCCCTGCACAGCATCATCACAACAGCCCTGATGCATGCAAAACACAGACAAGCAGCCAAGTCCAGCTGGAAGTTGATTCCTGCTATTGAGATTTGTATTCATTGATTTGTAGCCCACTTGCTTTCTTTTGGCACCGTTCTCTGCAAGTGAAAAATTTCCCCTGAATCACTGCGCCTTATTTCCACTTGTCAAGATAAAGGTTAATGAAATACCAGTAACTGCATCACAAATCTAGCTCCATATCTATCCAGGATTTTATATGGCAAGTTATACTGCACAGCCTGTTCTTAGAAAAGACTGTGATTAAAAAAACTAAAACTGTCAGAGGTCAAGAAATTCATAGTTAGAGCAGCATAGCCTCTGCCCTTCACTCCTCGGCAGGGCAAGGAATAAAAAAACCTTCTGGAACTGGCACAAATAAGTGTGGGATGAGGTTTCCTCCAGCACACAAAATTCTGCAGGACTGTGGTGTTTAAACAGCATTTTCGTTTGCAAGTGTTGCCTGCATCTGGATAATGGTTACTGGGATATTTATACACTACATAAATAATATATAAATACACAAATACCATAGAATCATAGGTTATCTTGAGTTGGAAAAGACCATCGAGTCCTATAAATATATGTAGAATTTAGTAACAACATGATGCTATAATTTTCATATATCTGTCTTCAAAGAGATTTGCACCAGAGGCACAAGGAGAATTTGACATACTTGCTGCAAAGAGGTTTTCATGCCCCAAACATGAAACCACCAGGAGTGGCTGAAAGACACTCTGTGCCCAGGGACTGGGGAGCTGAGACCAATTTTATGGCTGCAAACACCCTTCAAAATCTGCTGGGAAAGCCTGACTCCCCAAGTTAAACATGTGGAAACACAGAAGATGCCCCTGTCCAGCAGCAGTTGGGACACGTGAGGTTTCAGGAAGGAAGGGAGGAGCTGCTTTGTTTTCTTCCTAGGGAAGGCCAGCAATGGGATGAGTGTTGGGGACTGCCGTTTGGGGTGAGTCACGAGATCAGCATGGGGTGGTTTGCATTAATACTAGCTTGAGCACATGCCAGAGAGGATTTCCAAAATTCACAGCCAGTTATTTCTTGTCACAGAGTTCAGAGATCCTGTAGCCTGTTCTTCCACTCTGAGCCATATGATCAAAAGCCTGCAGAAGTTATTCTGAGAAGGTTTGTTTGTTCTGTAAATATGTATTTAAAATCTTGAATAAAGATGACTAATTTTGAAGAAGAGAAAACAAAACAAAACACAACCAAAAACAAACCAAAAAACTTCTAATAGAGCAAACCCTCCCACAGAGAATCTTATCCCACCTTGGAGGTGGATTAAAAAGCATTGTTATGAAATTCCAATGCAGATTTTATTATGGGCTAAATCAAAATGCTTTGGAGTTTTTGATAATTCAGTGTTTCAGCCCATATGCTCCATATAAAAGTAAGATAAATGAAAGGATGTACTTTTTCTTCCTTTTGATATGCAAAGATTCAGATGAAATGCTTATTTTCCAATTTGCTTTTTCAGTAGAAATTCACTAGAGATCTTATCAACATGAAATGCTCTGTGAAGCCCAGGGAGCTCCTGAAATGATGGATGACATCAAGTGCCTAAAGAACATGTACAAAATGTCTGCAGAAAGAAATCCTTAATGACTCTGTGAAGCCTGTTGATTTGTTGCCAGCTGCTTAACTTAAAGCTTGTGTTGTCATATATCTGACTTTAAAGTTTAATGAACCAGTTGGAGAAAGGAAATCTCTGTTAAAAAATTCAGTCCCATCCCTTCAGCTGCAGCGTGAGCAATAACACACTTCATTGGATACTCTCAGCAATTCCCTCATTAAAACAGTAGCACCAGATGAGATCTAATTTTTCTAATATTTGTAGACTACAATGCAATAAGGAAAATATTTGAGATTTTACGTGTTCCTGAACAACAGGATAAAACACCCCCCCAAAAAACCAACATAAAAGTGAAAGCTGCTCCCCAGGTTCTATGCTAGACCTCCTTCATTTACAAGTATTTTACTACTGAAATTGAATATTTTTTTTTTTCTTTTAATTTGCCCACTAGATGGCTGTAATTGTTATGGCCATGCTTAATTTTTGGTATCAAATTCCCATCTTTAAAAAGATCTGTTCTTCCTTTTTGTAATTCTTCAGCACATGCTCTCACTCTCCAAGGCAATGTTTGCAATGATGGGATCCTCACCTTAGAAATTTCAGCTGTTTATAGAAAGATTAGGTGTTCAAAATGGCCATTGCTGTGGGCTTGTATAACATCTAAGGCACAGAAATCCACCACCATTTTGAAGGATAAAGTGGGAATTAATTTTTCATTATTGAAAGAAATACTTTGTTTTCTGCTATTACAAGGAATGATCAAAGACTCGCAGGCCTTTGTAAAGAGTTTCCAATAGTGTAGCATTTAATGTGAGCAGCTTGTGATTACTGTTGGAGCACAAAAACATTGTAAATCTGATGAAGGAGAGCCCAGAAGGCAGGATTGAGCATCTCCTGTGTCCTAGATTCAGCAGAGGAGCTGATGTGAAAAAGAAGCAGGATCTGCTGGAAGGAAAGCTCAAGTGATGTATCACAGGAAATACAATTTCCCTGCTGTTTGCACAGGCTCTAGTCCAGAAGCAGCAGTGTGTCTGGGTAGTGGATTTGCAAAGTGTTTGCTGGCTGTGGTTCCTCCTGCAGTTTTCCAGAAGATCCACCCAAAGGGAGTAGACTCAGGTGCAGAGGGACACTTCCCCATTCAGCCAGCAAGCAGGGCACTGATGCTTCCTCTGAACAGAAATGCCTGAATATAAACATCTTTGGCAGCTCTTGACTACAAGATATGAAAGGCGAACTGCCAGCCTTGTGTCTTAAGCCAAACACAAGTTTTAAGCAGCATGCAGAGGCATTTGTAGGAATTCTCCACCAAGCATGAGCCAGTACAGAATCACTGAGGCATTGCTGCCGCCCCTCGGGTGTGGTGCATGGTCCTGCCAGCAGCACATAATCTGCCCTTAATGGAAATTACTTCATTTCCATTGAGGAGTTTGCCCACCAGTTCAGCATTGCACCAAAGGGGTTATCAGGGGCCATCAGGTTTCATAAGACTTAAGTACAACTTCATTAAGTGTCTTTGAAGGAGGGTTTGTTCAGCTGGAGCAAGAGCAGCTCGCTTGGGCAGTGCCTGTGGCTCACCTGAAAACACCCCCAGCACAGCCCTGAGCTTTGTGGATCATCCGGAAGAGAAGAGAGAGCACCTCTGGCAAAAGGAAGTGCTGTGATAAGATTTAATTCCGAGAAATTCAGGACTGCTGTAGTGCACCAGTTTAATACCAGTCAAGTAGATAATTTCACTTATTGCTCGCTCTTCCAAAAATACCAGGCTGAGATGTTCAGAGAGCCCAGATGCAGTCTGAGCAGAGCATGCCCCTGCTCTACCTGGATTTCTTCCTAATTCAGTAGAACTGAGCACTCTCTTTCTGTGTGGGCACAAGTAGATTCATGCCAGCACGTGTGTCCCCTGTGCTGTGGGTTTGTCATTCAGAGGCTGGCTACGGTCTCTGCCCCTCCGGATCAGCTCCAGGCATTGCCCCCAGCCCTACCCTGACCCAGCTGTCTTATCACGGTGAGTGTGGGTTCTGGTTTGCCCTCAGTCTTTTCCTAGTACGTGCAAATCCAGCCTACCTGGATATTTAAATCAAGTTTATTGTCATGCTAGCGGAACAACTTATAAAGGGATGTTAGTCAAGAAAGGATAATGAGCCTTCAAATACCCCAAAGTTGTAAGTAAGGACAAAGTGCTCAAGTAAAACATCCCTCATTCTAAATGGGTCCTTACTTCTTCTGCATCCACAAAACAGGGTCAAGTAAACACTGAGACAAATGGATGAAAAGAGCTATGTACTCCTGAGGTAGATGGGCATTTATTTTACCCTCTCTTCCTGTTCCCTTCAAAGCAATTCATGCCATCATCCTGTGAAACAATCTGAATAGGTCCCTGGAACTCAAGACATTTCATTGTGATCCTCTGACTCGTGACTTTTCTGTCTTTCTGTGTCTACAGTGAATCTTGCTGAACAGGTTGAACCAAAATGATCCTGCTAACATTCTGCAAATAGGTCAAAGCCATATCCTGTATCAAACACCCTATCTGGAGCCCATTGAATTAATGGATGTCTTTGCTACGAAATAATAAACCAGAACTTCATGTGACATCATACCCATATAGATTTGAAATAATTTAGCTTTCAGCAGTTTTCAGCATTGCAATAAAAGCAGTATAAATAGCCACAGTCTTTGAGCATTGCAAAGGACAGGGATTAAGGTCAGCAGCCACACTGCAGTGGTTGGCCTTTGAAGACTGTCAGGAGCAGACTAAGGAAGGTGCAGGGTACCTGGGGCTCCCATTCAACTGTGATGGGGTTGTGGATGCCTTGTATTTCTCCATAATCACTCTGGAGGGATTTGAACAAGAAACAGATGTGTGGAAACCTGCAAGATACTTTTGAATAACAGAAGCTTTCTTGCCGAGAGGACAAGGCTGATTCAAGACCACAGCACCTGCTCCTGTATGGAGCAAAATTCCCTCCTTGCTCCATGTTGTCCTGGTGGAACACAGCTTCCCACCAGCTCACTTGCTCAAAGGAAACCCCACACCACAGTGGTTTGCTAGGTAAACAGTGAGTCACCCCTGAGATATCAGCACCGGAGAGAAATAGAGGAAGAGCTGCAATGGGTGCTCCTTACTTCATGTGACTCACCCCAAGAAGATGTTTGGGTATTGGGTATTTTTAAAGCTGAAAGAGGGCAGGTTAAATTAGGTACAGATAAGAAATTCTTCCCTGTGAGGCTGGTGATGTCCTGGCATGGATTACCCAGAGAAGCTGGAAGTATCCCAGGCCAGCTTGGATGCAGCTTGGAGCAACCTGGTCTGGTGGAAGGTTGTCCCTTCCCATAGCAGGGGTTTGGAACTGGATGAGTGGTAAGGTCCCTCCCAGCCCAAGCCATTTTATGAGTCTGTTTGGGAGAGTGACACACATAAAATGCTGAAATACATTCAGGTACCCCAGAGAGTCATCTGGATTGTGATAGAGACATACAGCTTAGAGTCAGAGCTGAAGGAAACCATGAAGGCTGAGAGCAACCCTGTAGGGTCAGATGGCTGCTCACTTCCTCAGACTGAGTTGTGCTCACTCCTTAGCCAGAGCCCCCGTGGCCAGGGGAAGGCTTTGAACAACATACCTAGTGTCAGATGGGCCTTGGGGTGGCTCACATGCTTTCCGAGAAGGCACTCTGTCACCTTCATTAGTCTTATTTGGGAATTGCTCTGAAACAAAGCATTTTGTGAACAAAAACCCTGGGGAGTGCTCAGCGGCGAATTCTTTCTCGTGCTGCCTTTTTGCTTTGTATGATTTCCAACGTTTCTGTCAAAAACATTTCCTCTGACTGTTTTCCTTCTAGAAACAGCCTTCTTCCAGACAAGGCTACTCTGCCACTATTTAGCTGGGTAGACACAGGGCTATTTAAAACACAGAGCTGGAACGTTAGCAAAACACTTGTCTCATTCCAAGACAAGCAGGGAAGGGGAGGGGGCGCATCACCAAGTGCAACGTTGCTCATCCCAGGGAGGTCTGTGCCTGCATCATGCTGATTTGTGCTGAATTTGAGGCTTCTGGGGATGAAGTCTGTGGCAAAATCTGACAAGATTTTTTAGAAGCTGCTAGTTCACAGCCCTGAGCATTTATGATTTTTGACTGCCAGCTCTCACACACGTTGTGGTCAGAAGTTTAATTATTTACCAGGCTCTGTGCAGTACTGTTCAAGCAGCAACCCTCAAATCTGATGTTTTGATAATGCGAGGGTAATTGGGTAATTTTTTTTTTTTTCCCTTCTCCTCCCACCAGCTCCAACCCCCTATTCTGCTGAGAGATGCAGAGTCATAGCTCTGCTGGCTTGGCTTCCCGCCACCTCACTGCTCCTTTAAAACCCCATACCTCCCATTGAAGGAACTCAGTGTCCTGTTCACCAGGAGGACGTCAATGTTTCTATGGAAACTCTTCCCAAAGATTCTTGCTCCGCGCTGCTGCTGCTGCGTATTGTATGACTGGCTTTGTACACTGCAATTCATTATCCAGGCTGTGACGAAAAGGGAGCAGCTTTGTGCCCAACGGGAAAAAGCATTAAAGGAAAAAAAAAAGACCCAAAACACTAACACCCCTGCACCACCATCTTAATATTAATAAAATAAGCCACTAAAACCAAAGGTGCTAAAGTCGTTTGGCATTTGAGCTATGAATGGAATCTGCTCCCCTGTGCTCGTTGCAGTGAAAAATACCTTTTCCTGAATAATTAACTCAGCTGAAGAAGCTTATAAATTCCTCGTAAGGTCCTTTTTCCTTCTGAGTAGTGAGAAGAAAATTTTCCACCCCTCACAATTACAATCTCGATGATGGATGAGTGTCACGTAGGTAACAAATGTGCCTGAGCAGGAACCCTGTGCATGAACTGCATGGAGAACAGGGGACGATCAAAGCCAGGCTCAGATTTTGCATTTGAATTAATGTCTGCAAAGGGGATGCAGAATTAATAGGCTGAAGGACAATGCATAATAATTTCTCAGTTGCCTCAATAACAGGAAATCTCTGGGACCAGCAGAGGATGTGGTGACAATGTTTACATACATGTCCCTTACTAATGATGTCAAAAATTGGTCAGATTACTCACCCCTATGCAGATGAGCTCCAGGTATTACACACTTGACAGGTAAAACAGTATAGATTTTGTTCCCACCTCTATCACAGATTTGCTGTTATTTTGTATTCAGACATCACTGTTAACTTTGAAAATCTGAATTTCTAGGTGCTACTCTGAAAGAGCCCAGAATCTGATTTTTTTGACTTCCACTGGATCACCGATGGGCCCTTGGCACCTCAGGCAATCAGATTTCAGGTGTCCCAAAGCATGTACCTCAAACCCACTTACTCAACTCGTGACACTTGCAGGAAGACAACTCCTCGACCCAGCAGAACTTTGAGATCTGCAGAAAAACATTACACTCTTCTACTATGCTGGGAACCAGCACTGAGTAAAAATCTGAGTACAGATGAGGATGAGAGGAGACAAGTATATTTTATTTTTAAACCATATGAATTTCTGAGTAGTCCTGCTTTGTAGCTTTCCTAGAGAGGAAGATCAGAATTTCAAACTCTGCCCCCTCCCTGATACCACACTAAAGACTTGTATTACCTTTAATTGATGCTTCTGAGTGCATCCTCATTGATTTACCCCAGCCGTGCTCTTTATACAGGGAACATTCTATTCTCAGAGCATAATGTAGACCCATATGAAAAATAGAGATGTCTCCTGATAACATAAGTTAGAAAGAAGAGATATAATTGCTGCCTGTGCTGAATGCACGGCATCTCTCTGCTTGCCAGAGCACTCCAACCCATGACCCCTTTCGGAATCCATACAGGGAGAAAAGTCCCAAATCCTTCAATGGGGTTCTCACTTTGCCATTTCCATCTTATTAAATATACTGGTCCTTCTGCCTTTGATTTTTACTTCCTAAGGATAGCTCATGCTGAAATGATTTAGAAGGCTCTCAGAGGCTCTTAGAAGAAATTCAGGGATCATTCCTGTGGAAATGTGTCTGTTTGTGGAATGCTGGACAGCAACAACTTGGGCATCTGCTGCAGAAAAATGGGGAGGGGACCCAGCAAGTTCTCCCTCAGGTAACTTGTTCTTTTAAGAGTGCAACAAAGCAGGTTCTTGTTGTTAGGGACTTCCCTTAAATACTTGAAGAAGAGGTTGGAACTCATCTGACTTGCTCCAAAACCAGTTGGCTATGCATGTTTGGCTGTGCAGAGTCCAATTGCTGTGATTTAAGATGAGTAGTTGGAGTGCTTTTGTCTTCTAAATCATCCCACAAGCACTGTGCTTCACTGTCTTCTCTCTGATGGAAGGATATCCAGGGTGAGACGTTACAATTCAGATTTTCATCTTTAGGGTCAAATCTGTCTCAGTTCAGTAATACCTGGAAAGCACTGCTGTGCAGTGGAGTTTGATGTGAAATAAGCACAGGTTCCTCCATGGCACAGTCAATCAAGATCCACAGCATAGAAAAATCACCACTGTAATTGCTCTCTGTATCAGCTGCCTCAGGAAAAAATAAAACAAATAATAAATAAATAAAAATCAGTGACTGAATTGGCCCTGGAGACTGAGTCACTCTCCTCTGATTTAGAGAGTGGTCCCTCCTGAACACTTTTCCACATTGCAAAGCCACCACATAATGGAACATTTTGGTTCCACTGATGGTCCTAAAATAGCCCTAGAGCAAGATAGGGAAGGTGTTGTAGGTCACTGCTGAGGTGCTTGGCAGGGCTGGCAGTGAGAACTGTGCCCACATTGAGAGCTTTTCATATTACTTCAGCAAGACCAGACTTAGCTTGCAAGCCTGATGCAACGGTTCAGAGAGAAACCATTTTGTATTTTGGATTCATGCTAATCAGCTTCTCCCTCTGTTCTGCAGCAGCAGCTTCCCTGTTGACATCCATGGTTAATGGTCAGGTACAGGTTGGCTCTGGGACCCTTTGTCAGAGGAGAGGGCCCAACTCTCCAGCCTGTTTCTTTCCTGGGATCTGACGGAGCCTGAATTTAATTTGCCTTGTGATCCTGGCTAAAGTCCCGCTACACATAAAAATCATTCACTGCTTTAAATTCTTCAAGCATGGTCCTCAGTAGGTCTTAAGAACAAGAAATACCCATTATAATTATTTATCATTATCTGAATGGGACATGAGGGGAGCAGGAGTTGAGTTCAGCCACCACCAGGATTAAGAGAGAACAAGGAGACCACCTTAAGGAAAATAATGGCAACCAAATAAGTATAGAGTGAGAAGAAAACACAACCAAAGGGGGACCAGTTGACAAAAATGAGGCTAAATATCACTGGTATTTTAGCATTAATCTTTTTGTCTTTGTCTTGCTATCCATCCTCCCCAGTCTCATGTCTGGTAGGACTGGACAACCCAGAGGATTTGGTTTAAAACCAGTTCATGTTAAATCTGCAGAATGAACATGGGTGAGACTAAACCATATAGCTCATGACATAACAGTGTCACCCTATTCATGATAAGAAACCAAACTGAAGTTCAGTTTGCTCAGAAAAGCAGCCAAATCAACGACTGAGAGAAACTAGAGGTGAAAGTTGAGAAAAAAAGATATAAATACACTTACTTTTAATCATTTGAATTTCAAGTCACAGGAAGACCATTCAATGTGTGTCCTGGGGTTTCTTTAAACAGGAAAAGAAGATTAAAATACTAATCTCTGCCCATTTCCCTGTGCAGCAGCAAAAATGAGTGTAGATCAAAAGACTGACCTACGAGCAAAGACTAAGAGCAGCTAAATTTGTGTAGATCGGCTAAGCAGCAACCATGAGGGACACACTGGCACAGTGCAAAACCAGAGAAAATGGAGAATTATTTAGAACGACAAGAGTCTGGATGAAAACTAAAGAAAGATCAGGCAGAATGGTAAAGTCTCTAAGACTCTGGCCTGTATTTTAAGGAATGAATGCCAGAATACTCCCAGCACACAAGTACAAGGATGAACTAAACACTGGCGTGAGGATCATTGGATGCGACCAGTGACTTTAAGCACTTCTATTCCTGAGTTTCCAAAGAAAATCGCCTTTAGAAAAGGGACAGCTCAGCTCATACTATAAATCATTTCTTCTCAAGCTCAGCACCCAGCAGCCACCAATCAGTTCTTAAAATCTTGAGTGAAAAATAAATCACAAGGAACAATCCTGTGCTCTGAGGGAATGGACAAGCTAATCTAATACATCTTTGTCATCTGTGGTTTCCATGACAGTTGCATAATCAGACATTTATGTAAGTAGAGGTTTCCTCCTTAAATAGCAGCCTATGATCTCATCTGCACCTACGGTATAACCCATTTGAATGGAAATGATGTGCCAGTCATGTGTACAACTAATTTTTTAATGCTTCTCTCTTATTTTTATTTATTTGTTGTGGCACATCAGTCTGCAGAGTGCTGCTCACACATGACTAACTCTACTTGCTGTGGTCTTCTTGTGGTCCAGAAATAACCGCAGTCCCCAGGTCTGATTAATGGTTGGGCTCACACTTGCTCAGCAATTCAGTGTGAAAAGTGATGGTGTATCCACAAAACCAAGTGCAGCCTCCCAGAAACACAGAAGGGTTTGGATTGGAAGGGATCTTGAAAACCATCTAGTTCCAAACCCATGCCATGGGTAGGCACAACTTTCACCAGACCAGGTTGCCCAGAGTCACATCCAACCTGGCTTGGAACATTTCCAGGGATGGGGCAGCCACAGTTTCTCTGGGAAACCTGTGCCAGGGGCTCCTTAACCTCACAGGGACAAATTTCTTTCTGATATCTAAACTATACCTTCCCTGTGTCAGTTTGAAATCATTCCCCCCTTGTCCTGCCACTCCAGGCCCTTGTCCATAGTCCCTCCCCAGGTCTGTGGCACTAGAAGGGGCTCTAAGGTCTCAGAGCCTTCTTTTTCCACTCTGAACACCCCCAGCTCTCCCAGCCTGGCTCCAGAGCAGAGGGGCTCCAGCCCTGATCATCTCTGGGACCTCCTCTGGATCTGCTTCAGCAGGTCCACATCCCTCTTACGGTGGGGACCCCAGAGACAAAGTATTTTGGGTGGGTGATTCAACAGAGTCACCTTCCTCAACCTACTGGTGAACCTTCTTGTGATGCACCCAAGACGTGGTTGGCCTTTGGGGCTGCCAGTGCACAATTAGGGTCATGTCCAGCCTCTCATACACCAGCAGCCCAAGTCCTCCTCACAGCTGCTCTCACAGCAGCTCCCTTCAAGCTACTCTAACCCAGAGGTTATGGGCTGCCCTCAGACCCAGTTACAGATGTTTCAGGAGGTTGGGATTTCTGTGCCATACCTTTCCCCAAGGGGCTGGGGTGAGGGCCATAGAAGGAGAGCTCCAGGGATTTGTCTTGGCCAATTTAGGATTTCTCAAGGTCAGAGGAAAATCTCCCAGGACATCTCTACTCCTGCTGCAGAGACTGCTTGGAGACTCCTCTGAACCCATGCAGAGTACCATAAAGCAATGCCAAAAATGCAGATCTCTTCCTATTTGCCATATTAATTGAAATTAAGAAAAGCAGACCCAGTCCATGAAATCTCACTCCTACTCCCATCTAAGTTCATGTAACAAGAGTGAAGGAAAGCAAAAGTAACTGCAGTTAAATCTGCATGCAGAAATTCTCAAAAACATCTTTAAAAAAATCAGCTACCTGGAAGGAGTGACTTTTATTTAAAGGCTACAGACATCAGCAGTCTAGGGCTGATCCCAGCAGGCAAATAGTTCTTAATATGGATGTTCAGGGGTATCAGACACCCTTCAAAATCTGTCCAGAAGCTGTGTCCAGTGAGTTGAGCTTGAAATGTAAGTGGTTCTATTTAGACCATCCTCTTAGTGCTTTTTTGCATCACCCTGCATCCACCACCGTGCACAAAAATATGCCCCAAGCAGAGGAAAACAGGCAAGAACAGAAACCTAATCCAATCTGGCAGCCTTTGCAGCCTCAAATTTGCAGGACTCTTGCCAGCCTTTGGATGTTGTAGCACCTTCTCTCAAAGATCCCACTGTTAGAACAACAAGTATATTTTGCACTATTCTTCCCAACATCAAACAGTTAGCAAAAATATCTCCTCTTGCTCTTCAGTCTGATCTCTCTTCTCCCACTGAAGCTGATTTAGTGACAAAGATAGAGAGAAATAGAGTGGATTGGGCTTTGAAAGTAATTGTCAATTGGATTTTGTGAGCCCAGGAGTATCTCAGAGCAGGCTTTAATTTTCCCTGAACCCCCTGCAGCTCCTATTAGCCTCGATAACTGCTTCTAATTTTGGCCAAGACATTTGCCCAGATTTTTGAAGGAAGGGGGTGAGGGGGGTGTCTTTCCCTGGTGTGGAGAGACTCCCACCTCCATGCAGCAAACGTGGGCCGGGTAATGACTTAATTGCAGTGAGAATTCCTGCCCTGTCCAGCCAGGCTCTGACGCACGTTACATAACTGGATTGTTAATGCTTTTTATATGTTGGCGGAACTGATATTAAAAGAGGAAATTATTCTCCTGATGCTCAACTCTAATCCCCATCTGTCTGTGTTTTTACTTTTCTGCACTTGCAAAGCTCCCTGATCAAAAGGTCTTGAATAGATTCCAGGTTTCCAATTTAGTTTTCTTATGCAACCCAAAATATTATGGCAGTCTTTCCTGGGGGCGATTAAGCATATATTTTCAGATCCTCCAATTCTCTCTGTTCCAAAAGTGCTAAAAATGGCTTAAAGCTTTAGCTCATTCCATACCATTAGCACCACAAACAACTTTTTTTTTTTTTTAAAGACTTTTTAAGAAGATAGGAATAGCCAAGAGCTTTGCAGGGAAGGAACATATTCTGAAAAAAAACCCAAAAAAACAAAACAGGGAGGATTTGTTAAATGTCCCCTATGCCTTGGTGAAAGCAAGCAGAGGGTCTATACTGATAGAGCTTTGCAAGGCATACAGAGGGACCAGACAGGCAAGGAGGGAGCTACATCTTCAACCAGGGTGGATTCCTGAATCAAAAAATCCTCAAGAGCTCTCTGGATCCAGACTTTTGCTTTGTCCCATCCAAAGGATGAGCTTCAGCTGGACAGCTGGGAATAGGTCTGATCTTTCCTGTGTTACTTGGATCATCCCCATCTGAAAACTGACACCAATTTTTTATATCCATTTGCTCTTCTTTCCCAGTCCTTCCCCTGGTGCTGGAACTACATGATCAGCTGCTGGTTCTATTAGTGGGAACGAGGAGGCTCCTTATGTTGGAAAATGAAACTTTTACCCAAATCACCAAAAAATGAACCCAAAGTGCTGCTGCAACAGTTGTGTTTCATCACTTCTTTGGTTTCTGAGTGCAGGATGGGAGGCAGCACTCCCAGTGCCCTCCTGAATCCTGGTCACTGCCATGATGTCACACTGGAGAGGGCACTGGGGAGAACACTTGGGGCCATTTGTGTTGGGCTCACTGTTCTTTAATAGATTCTTTTATTTTGGATACAGAAGGTAAGTCTTTATTTACCCACAGCTGATGTGTACCTGCTCACATGGAGCAGGCAGCAACACACAGGAGGGGACCACCCCTTCTGGCCACTTGCCCTGTGTTTGTGGCAGCTACAGGACAATGACATCACGGTGCAGCTCTGGGTCAAAAACCTGAATGGCACTTTTTCCAAATTTGGATTAAGGAAGCTGTGATTTAAGGCAGTTGCTGAGTCCCAATAAATACTGTGCTCTTGCTCAGCTGAGGCTCAGAGCCTTTCTGCTTTCCAGGATAATTTGATTTGAGAGTCCAAGGGTTGTCAATCTCCCATGTTTCAGAGAAATTCAGCACATGAACAAAACAGGTGATTCTGGGGGAAGCCCTGCTGATCCCAACCTGCCTGGTTTTGCTAAACTCAGCATCAGACCACCTCTGCTGACTATTTTGACAAACTGCCAAACCCTACCCTGAACATCTGAGCATTCCCAGGCTGAGTTTTCCCTTCAGTGAGGTCCAGTCTTAAATACACCAACACACTTGAAACCTTAGAGCAGAAAGGGTGTTGGAGAACCCCCATCACAGCTGGCACATCCAGGAAAGGCAATTGGCCTGGATGTACTCAGCAAAGTGGCTTCTGTCAAATCACATGAGCCATTTATTATCTGTATTTCAGCAACACCCACAGGCTTCAGGCAGGGCCCTGCACTGTTCCTGTACAACAACATCCAAATATAGAGCAAGACAACAGCACAGCCACAAAGCTTCACTCACTCCAAGGCATCACCCCCTTCTCTGCCCTTAAAAAAGTCCCTCCAGCCCCAAATTGGGGAGGAGCTGCTCTTGCTTTTACCAGAAATAGCAGATTATTAGGTGCTTGGGTTTTTTCAATGTTCTTAGCAGTGTGACAGATCCACCAAAGGCAGGAGGGAAATCATCTGCCAGAGCTGCTCAGGTTTGAGGTCTGAGGAATATTTAAGCATATGCTCAAGCTCCCTTGTCTCTGGTTAAAGCCAAGCACGTGTTTAAATGCTTTGCTGAGCAGAGGAGGACTTAAGGACATACCTTGCTGTAGGCATGTGCTTGACTACTTCGTAAAATTAAACTGAAGATAATCAAGTGCTTTTGCTGAATCAGGCCCAAGTGCTTTGCAAACCCCCATCCTCTTAAACAAGGCAGCTTTCAGCAACATTTCATTTGAGAACACACTCAGGAAATACCATTACAAATGTTAAAGAGCCAAGAGCCTATGGAAAGTGGAAATAAATAGCTAAAAAGATATCTAAGGAAATCATTAAACTGCACAAACCAGCACTGGGCTTTAAAAAAGAATCTTTGCTTGTGCCAGTTCAGCATTTGCACATAGAAGAGGGATGCTTCAGCTGCAGGGACCTGAATTGTGTTGGATTTTCCCCCCAGCTCATGCCACCAATGCTGCTGCCAAGCCAGGCAGGTTCAGCCTCACACATTTTCCCTTCAGCCCAGCCCAAAGGGGGTTATTTTGGAGAGGATGGGAGCAGACACTGTAGGCCAGGCTGTGTGTGTCTCTGAGTGCCAAGGGTTCCATCTGGGAGAGGTCCCTGATCAAACACTGCTGCTCTCAGCCACGAGCACCCCATATAAATAAATATGTGTATAAATAACCCCACGTTCCCTTTCTCCCTGACCTTCATGTCTCAGCCCTGCCAAACCAGTTCTGTGCAAATCCAAACTTACCACAGTCACACCTCTGTCCCAGACAGGCATCCCTGGGGGTTTTGGGCTCCCATCCCACCTTGGGGTGATGGTGATGTCCCCACCAGTGACAACATGGCAGACTTGTCCCCACATGACCACAGCTCAACTGGATTTGGCATCTGTGCCTTTGGGGTGGTTTGTCAGATTTTTAATAGGAAAAGGAGAGTTTTCATGGAAAAGGTTTGATAAAGGTGTTTGCACATTCTCAGATGTCTTAATACAAACCAGCAAAGTTTGGGTAGAAATGGAATGGTAGGTAGAAATTTAGGTAGAAATTAAACGTACCTGTGCTTTGCAAACCTTTATCTTTTTTAAAGTGCTCCTTTTGAATGCAAAACTCACTGCAGATAGAATCATTGAAGCTCATATAACAGAGAGATCCTGTCCTCTCCCCCTCCCAAGACTTTCATCAAGAGGAGATTTCCTGGTTAGACTTAGACTTGCAAATCTGAGGCCAGATTGGCAGCATTTCAAGTCAACTTGGGCTGATTTGGAGCTTAGGTACATAAACTCAGTGACCTGAAACAAGAGGAAAAGTGGCTGTTCCTGTCTTGGTCCCAACCTAAAGCTCCTGACCTGGCCATGGAGCTTTGGACCAAACTCAGCCTGAATATGCACCCAGAGCATCCCAAAAACCAGCTCCCCCAGCCAAATACCTTCCTGAACACACACAGCCTTGTCATTTATGGTTCCTGCAGCATTTCTCAATGGCTAAAAAATAAAATGTCATTACTTTAGGAGAGGTACATTTCCTGTTAACTCTAGTGTCCCAAATAAACCTCAGATTTGCACATCTGATCTGGGCTTTTTCCTTGCCATAAAGTGTCTATAACCAAGTGCTTTCCTCAAAGTTTGATTTTGAGATTTTATCAGCAATGAAAAAGAATGACAAAGTATTCCTTCCTCAGTGACTTGGTATAAATATTTAAAGGATTAAAAAAAAAAAAGTCACCACTGATACAGCTGAAGCTCACAGTGCCCTTTTGTCCTACTGCTGGAGTGGCATCATCTGTTTTCTGTAGGGTTGGGTTTTTTTCACAGGTGCTTGGGGGAATGCAAATCTTTAGGATTTGCTGGTTGCCAGCATTCCCAGCATCAGCCTTAAAATTGCCAGCAGCACCAGGTTTTGCAGTGAGAGGGAGCCCTGTGCTGCCACTTCCCAACACATCTCAGGATGGTGATCCCTTCCTGCTGGGACTGGTTGTCTCCATGAGCAGCAGAGCAAATGCTCAAGTGCATTTCCCCATCTCCCACTGCAGGAAAACCCTGTTTTGAAGTCTCAGTGGTGTCCCATAGAAAACCTTTTGAGATATGTGCTGGATGAAGACAACCCTGCTTATTTTGGGATAGTAGACCCAGTGGTTCTTTCCATACAGAACATGGGCTTGAACATCAAGTCTCTGGTAAACCCATCAACCATCAGCCCTTCAGCATCCAAAGAAATAATAAATGTCATCTGAGTACATGAGAGAAGAGAAATAGCCAAAAAATGGCCTTGAGAAATTGATGGAGTTTTGGGTTTGTACCCAGACTGTCAGGCACACCAGGGTCAGGTGTCTGGTACGGGGCTGATCCAGGAGCAGGGATGAAGGCAGCTGGACAAGGTGGGTATCTGCACATCCTTCAGGGGGACTGAAGTTAAACCCTAACACTAAAGACTGGAGGAAGAGCAGATGTCAGTGTTTTCTCTCTGTCAGCTGTTCTTGAAGGCTTAAAAGCTTTGTTTTGGTTTTAAAATGCTTCTTTCAGCACTGACAATGCCCAGGGATGGTTTTAAATTTAAACAAACAAATAAATAAATAAATAGTATCTTATAAAAGTTAGGGCAGAAATTCCCTTCCTTCATGCACAAATTTTTTATTTTATGCCAGTTTTTAAATTTAATTTTTTTCCTTTTTATTGGAATGCTCCAAGCACACCAAACTATTCAGAGGCTGTTTGCTCACAGCCAGAGCTTTAGGGCTTGGCCTCTTTAAGAAACCAAAGTATTTGGATGAAGCCTGTGTTGCTCACTATTTATTTGGAGAAGTAGGTTTCAAAACCAGGTATTTTGCAATTCTTTGTCACCATCATGATAGAGCTGAAGCTGTGCTGTGGTTTTGCTGTACAAGAAACACCAAATGGAGCTGGGCAAGCTCCAGCAGGATTTTAAACTCAGCTCATCTTTGTGGGGCTCTGAACTTCCGTATAATTAACAAAACCTTTAATCCTTATAGTGCTGAACTGCAGCTGGATAAGAAACAGCTTTGGGGCTGAATGGGTTTTTGCTCTGAAGTGTCAAATTAATTTTAAATAAAAACACTGCCTGTGCTATTTGGGATCTCAGAGAGAATCCCAGCTCATCCCAAAAATATTTCCATCATTGGCTCTTCCTGACCACCCTGTGAACCCAAGAGATCTGGTAGTCCAAAGGGGTTTGTGCTGGTGCCAAAGCAGAGCAAGCTCAGCTCAGCAATATCTGCCCAGAGATTGGTATTGTGCAGCAATATTTAGGAAAATATTGTCCCTTTTCTCCCCTTCTCAGGTAGATACTGAAAGATCTACTAAATTGGAAGCTGTGACCATGCTTGCTGGCTCAGCTGTTCTGGTTTTACAACAGAACCATAATTATTAATAATATTACAAAAACCAGACAAACAAAGTAATTGAATCTAAATCACCATTAAGTGTAACCCACACTTTGGGGATCTGGCATCATTAATAAAAAGTGAATAATAGTAATATCCCAGATCAGACTGTGACTGCCAGGAACAGTGTGCACCTGCATTCCAGGTAATTTAAAAATGCTTACAGAAGTCAATATACAGGATACTGAAACAGGCCATGAAACTTCTGATCAAAAAACTTCCTTTGCTTTCCCTTTTGCTCTTGATACCAGCACTGTCCCAAACCCACAGTGAGAACAAACTCAGCTGTCAGTGTGCCATGGGCACCTCTGTATTTCCCAGGAGAAATCCTGGAAACCTCATCACATCCCCCAGGGACTTGCCTTGGGAATTCTCTGTTTGAAATGGAGCCCTAAAGTAGTGCAACCCCTTGGGTAAATACAGTTCTGTAAAGCAGTTTATTCCTCTCAAGAGTAAGCAAAGCTGCAGCTGCGCTGGGGACTTTTCATGGATTTCAGCTCTAGATCAGCCCTGTGGATCTGGTTGAATGGAACAGCACTTCAGGGCCTGGGGAAAATCTGTTATTTTCCATAGGAAAAGCACTGATCCCTCCAGAAGAAGCTGATCTGCTTCATACACACTTTTTCTATCACTAGAAACCATCAGAGCTGGACAAGAGATGTTTGTCACTGGTTACAATACAGACCCTCCCATGCAGATAAAACAAATTCCACACTGCCCTTCCCTGCTGCAAAATAAATATGTTGCTATAAGTCTCTCCACTTTCTCCCAATGCCCACTGCCGTTTGCACACAAGGGTTAGCAAGAATAGCTAATATGGAAGAACAACAAACTTTTCCCTTCCTTTCTTCTGGAATTAATTTCCAATGTATTGGCATTTTAAATTTCTTGATAGCAAAGCCGTAAAGCAATATGTCTTCAGTATGGCCTTGGTGCAATCTAATAGCATAGTAAATCTATCAAAACCCACATAAACTGTCACTTGTAATTTTCTGTGTTCACAGGAAAAAAAACATACATAGTAAGATAAACGGAACCATTCTCTTTGAACCTTCTCTTTGTTTGAGTTAAACACTGTGGAAGCCACCAGGTTAATCACACTGCAAAACCCATCGTGTTTCCAAGCTTAGATTATTTTTTTTTAATGAGCAAATGTTCCTTGTGATAACTTGAATTATAGTTTCTAGTTTCTGAATGGTGGGAAAATACACAATCGTGTCACATCCCCCCAGACTAAACACACTATTCAGGAAACACAAGAAATAATTCTTCTTTGCTTCTGTACTGGAGAACTTCATTTGGGGATTATAAATCCTTTTGAACTGTTCCTTTTTAATGATGTTGCTCCTATTCATGTTCCTTTTACAGCATTTTCTGAATTGTTTTCAATGTTTGCATCTGATTACTTGACTTGAAAAATGTATTTTCCCACTTCTAGAGTAACACTAGATCTAAAACCCTTTCTGTTCTGATGTTATGAAGTAGGTGCTCACAATATTAATTGTGATTCAATTAATCATCTTGTTTCATTTCCAAGGATAATTGCTATTTATGCTATAGTAAATCACTAATTTCCATTGACTGGCAGGTCTTGGGGAATTGCAGGTTTCTGCTCTCCAGTCCTGCCTGCACAGTCCAAGGCTCAGCACCACAAAACCGGCCTCACATCCCCTGAAGTGGTGCAGGAGAAGACCAGAACAGTGAGTCCAATCTCTTCCAATGCCTCAGCCTTTAGTTTGTACCCTTCAGGCAATTTTCCTCCATAAAAGGCTCAGGAACAATGCAAGGTACACATAACCTGATAATTGGCAACAATTGGGGCTTGAGTGAGGCCATGGAAAAACAGCCAAGCACCTTCTGCAGAGCTCCCTGCACAGCAGCACTTTTGTTCAGCTTTGATTCTCTCAGGTTAAATCTTCCAGCAACATTTATTCTGATGGGGTTTTTTCCTGTTGCAACAAAAAGCCATGCCAGCTTCAGGAGGAGCCAACCCGCTCCAATTGGAGGAGAAAAAAAACCAACCATGTGCAAAATGCAAAACATGGCAAGTTTTCTGGGATGGAACGAGCCCAGATGGATTCTCCCGTTCTCTTTGCCAGCAGCAGAAGTGACTCAGAGCTTACATGTTTCACAGAGTTTCATATGTTTCGTGGTAGAGGCTCAGCACCCTGCAACTGCCCCAGGAACAAGGCAGGTTCAAAAATCTCTTTTCAATTACAGGGGCCCAAAGAACAGACCCCAAACATCCAAGCTGAAGGACGTGTACAGCGCTTGTTGCTCATTAGGAATGTCCGTGTTTTTCCCAGAAATTTGTCTCCTTGTTTCCTTAGTAGCCCCTCTTGGTAGAAGTAAATGCACCTGAGCATAGGTCAGCAATTGGAATGTTCTCCATCCATGGCTGCATCCCTTCCCACCCCCACAGAATGTCTCCAGGAGCAGCATCTGTGTCGGCTCTGCCGCTCACCGAGTACAGACTTAACGCTGGGGGAGGAGCTGCACATAGAGAATGAGGAGCCTGCTAACCAAAAACTCTTAGCAAAGAGCAAAAATAAACCCTAACCAGTCACTTCTTGCAAATGTTGCTCCCAAGGGATGGCGGGGGGGGGGGAATTGTACTCCAAGATGTACACGAAGGAGCTGCCTACGCCGCTGCGTGGGAAGGGGTTTAATAGGGAGCCGAGAAAGAGCCTGCACGTAGGAGGAGAAAAGAGCAGATGTTAGCAGTGCCTTTTTGTTTTCCTGGATGGCATGGGAGGCAGGGAAGATGGAAAGAAAAGCTCCCCTTCTTCAGAAATAGAAGCTGAAGATGGGTAAGACTTTTTCCACTTGTCCAGGCTGGGCTCAGAGGTGGTTGCAACATCTGTAAGAAAAGGATCAGGGGCTCATTTCCAGCACCACACACTGACCATCCTGGAGCACCACAAGAAGAAAGAGCCTTGTTGTGAGACACTAGACTTGGAAAAGACTCCACTGTACTTATGAAGGCTGGAACAGGTCCCCTTCATCCTCCCCCAGGCACTCTGAAGCTGGAGACAGTCAAAGGCTGCCAGGGGCATCTCCCATCAGGAACACGCTGACAGGTTTCTGAATACATCAACGATTCCAGTTCCACTACAAAAACTTCAGTGACTTTCCAAAGAATCATGTCTCTCCCCAAAATAGTCCTGTGGCATGCAAGTACATGTAATGTGATATGCAACACTCCAAGGAAGGGAGGGCTGGGTAATTCATCACATCAGACATGCTACGTTATTGCATTTAATATCTTGAATTTTTATGCCAGGCAATTTGATAATCTCCAATGGAGATTCCAGGTGAATAACAATGCCTGGTGAGCTACTGGACACACACAAACCCTGCTCCTCATGTGAGCAGAGGGGCTTCTTCTCAGGAGAAAGGACTTGCAGGTAGGATAGGAAGTGCAAAATTAAGCTGGAAAAGGAGCAAACGGTATCTCTGGGTGCACAGGACAGGAGGTTGAGAGAACCAAATGTCTGTACTCACCACAAATATCCTCTGTTACTTGGTTTGCACTGTCATAGGTTTTAGAAGCCCTGAAGTTAACCTCTGACACTGCACTGCACAGAAGATGCCTTCTTGGAAGATTTTTGACTCAAATATTTGACAATTTGCTTTTCTGTAACTCAGAGAAGGGCTGGGATTGCACAGATGCTTCAGAAGTGCCTCAGCTCTGTCCAGTTGACTGTTTTGGGTGTGTTTTTATGTAGTTTTGTTTATTGGCAGAGGCTGCACGGACTGCTCACCCCATCTCCCCACATCTCCCCACTCTGAGCAGGGCACAGAGACAGGGGTCCTTTAAACCCTGCATGAATGAGGCTCTCATAAATTCCGTATTTGAGAAATTCTGGCTGTATCCTTTGGTCATAAAAAGAAATTAAAACTGCATATAACATACAGTACCCTGTAATCCTGCTGCACAGCCTTGTGCCTGCATAAATCAGCCTCTCATGAATATTGCACTGTACCTGCAACTGCCTGACCCAGGAGTTTAAAAAGGATAAATCAAAGGGAAACAAAGCCACAGTCAGAGAAAGACTTTACAAACAGCACCTGCTTTCTGAGAGCCTTAGAGGTCATGAAAAGCAATCTGAGAAGAGCACAGATTTCAGGGACCCAATCAAAGCTGCAAAAGGAGGAGAGAGCAGATATTTTTCCTCCTCTCTTGCCACAGTGAAGCAAACCTTGGAACACACAGCAAATCCTCTGGCAGGAGTTTTCTGGTCATGGAGAGGGACAAGCTGTGGAACACCCAGAGTGTGGAGAGGAGCAAGGGAGAAAAGCTATTTTATAAACCTTTGAGGGGGAGGAGGACCTGAGCTTCAACAGTGCTTTTCTACCAGAAATAACTCATTAAAAAACTTAAGATTTCAAATTCTGTCTTGGTTAAATATAATGAACCACTCCATGTTTTTTTTTTTTTTAATTCAAAAACTTAAAATAAGAAAAAGTCTATTTTGTCCAGCTCAAAAACCATAGAGCAGTGACAGCTTTTATTAACAGCTTCCTCAGAGACCCAGAAAACACATCACACTGCTCAGGGGGAGTTTTTTATTGCTGGAATCTTCAGTAATGGGCAAGAAAAAAAATTCAGCCAAGACATTTCTCTCTGTCCCCTCCATCTTTCCCAGTTTATTTGCAGCCCAGCAGGTCACCCCTCACAGAATTTGTGCACGGGAACAGCACAATGGCAGGAAAAGGACAGGGAAAAATACAGTGTGTGTCCACCTTCTTTGAATGGATTCGGAGACCATGGGCCAAGATTGTCACTCCCTGGCCATTAACTTGCTTTGCAACCTTTGCCAAATTAAGCACTCTGCCTCAGTTTCCCCACTTGGGAATAGTAAAGTTTTGTATTTCAGACTCCATGGTGTCCACCAAGCACTTTATGAGAAGCCACTTGAGCTTTGACCTGCAGGATTTTACACAGGAGTTTCCACAGATTTGCTGACTGCCACCTTCCCTCCAAGCTGTGGATTTTTTCTTTCACAGCAGCACCCCCCTTTCAGCTCCTCAGCACTACTTATGTCAGCCAGAAACACAACACACCTCGTGCTCCCTGTTCCTGTGCTTCAAAATCCTACATCTTAAGACATTCAGAAAAGGTTTGTATTGCAGCCAACAAACACTGTTAAAGGGTATTGAAAGCTTCTTCCATTGCCATTAACTGAGTGAGGAGAAAACAGATTCCGCTGCTGTCATAGCACATCAAAATAACTACTTCAGCTATAAATAGCTTAGCTTACTCACTTTTTTCTGTTCCTCTTTTTTAAGGTCAAAGCTGCAGCCAAAAGGAGTAGCAGCACATCCCAGAGGAGCATCCCTCTCTTCTGCTTGAATTCAGGCAAAACAGCAAGGCAAGGAGTACATCTGTAATCATTGATCCCAAGGCCACACGATTACATCATAATTAGAGAAATAATTAGTGCCATTTAGGTAGGAAGAGGGGGGAAAGAGTGTTAGCAAGCCCACATATGCACAAATTTACCTTATCCTAATTAATGAATGTTTTCAAACCAATTTTAGCTAATCTGCCTTTATTTTTCTTGGATAATGTTTCTGTATCCACTTGGCTTTATTGTTAATATTTTCTGCATTAAGTAGAGCTTCTACACGAGAAAAGCCAGTGGAACAATCTGTGACACCAAGGCATTTTCTTCACCTTAATTAAGGGCTTTCAAACCTCCCCTGGTGCAAGCCCTGCTCTTGCATTTGCTGCAGCTGACCCTGTCCCATCTGCTGCTTGTTAGAGTTGATAACCTGAATATCCAGGCACCCTGGTAGGACTAGATCAAGATACTGTAAAGATGAATAAGAATAAGTAGTTGTAGCAACTCTGATCCCAGTGCAGATCAGGTCAGCATATCTATTCTGCTCCTAGATGTGTATAATAGACACTGCTTTAGAAAGATGTGCAGTGCTTGACACAACAGCCACACTGTGTCCCCCCCCTTCACCTTTCCTGCTGGATTAGCTTTGCCATCATTTCAGAATTGTCACCGTGTTCCAGCAATTAACACCTTCATTATACAACAAATCAAATCTACACCATGTAGTAGAGCATCCCCCATCCCCCAGTGGGCATCTCTGTGTAAGGAAAAAGTTTCAGTTTACCTTTAGGCATTTTAGGAAGTTTACCTAGAACTTTGCATCCCCTTCTGACAGTGATTGGCCCAGGACCAAGAGAGAAGCACCTGTTGGACCTTGTCACTGCTCCCCAAAGCCTGTACCTCTCTCTATTGACAGGTTGCCAATAGAACCATCCTCAATCATTCAGTAGAAAAGAGAAGGAACAAAGGTGCTCCAGGCATTTTTGAGGTGTTGTAGCAGGTATGGGATCTGTCCCTATACTGTGTTCAGCTTTGCCTTTTGTTTTTGTACTGTTTTCTTTCCTTATTAAAACCTTTTTGCTTTTTCAAGACACACTCGATTGTGCTGTCTCACTAATTGATTTTACCCACTTCTCTGCAAGGGCTGGACCCTCAGAGGTATTGGGAACCCCAGTAACACCAGATGAATATATTTTATAGTTGCATTAATTTGATCTCTGAATTTCTATAAGAATGCTCTAACAGAGCTGTTTGTGTGAGGTTATTTTTACCCCCAGGGAATATTCCCCTGATGCTCAAGGATGCACTTAGGTATTTAGTTACTTTTGGGTGATGTTTATCTTATGCAAGTCACAGCCTCAGTTCCAGACCATGAGCTGCACAATGGTGTATTTAGATCCATCTCTAGCGACTGCATGAGACCTAAAATACTCCTTTTCTTCCTTCCCAGCTTCTCAGCTCTTTGCCACATCATCAGCCACAGAACCCTCTTTCCCCATCCTCACTCAGGCCCATGCAAGGGGAGACTGGAGTCTCTCTCCACTGTTGAAAGCAGAAGATTTTCTGCAATTGTTGAGTTTTCACGGGAGCAAGTGGGAGTTAAACATCCAGCCTGAAAAATGTATTTGCACTCAGGCAGGTCTGGCAGGTCTTCAAGTGGATCCTGACCTACTCGCAGATATTTTTTCCTGCCTAGTCTCCATGCAACCATATTTTCCAGGTACACTTATCTACCTGTCACACAGAATGATGTGTAACCCTGAAGAAAGCAAAGCAGGTGATTACCTTTCCCCAGTCAAGTGCAGTGGAAAGGTCAGATTTAATATGAAGCTGAGGGGAAATGAAATGACACAGAAAATGTAAAAAAATCAAGCATAGCCATGCTGGGAGGGAAGCAGGTCTGCTGGTCCCATGGAACAACCAGCAGCACAGACACACCATTCATCTCTGCACAGGCTCTTTATTTCTCACTGGTCTTTGATTTGGGATTTGGCTCCACTATCATGGAAGATATTTTTGGGAAGATGTGAATTAGGCAGGTGAATAATTTCCTTCTGCATGGCCTTCAGCCCCCTGTGGTGGCTGCCCAGGCTCTGCACAGAGCCACTGACATTCAGCACCCACCAGATCCCTGAGTCCCCCCCCAAAAATGGGATTGTTCCAGGCTTTTATGATGGAAAAGATATTTTTCCTCAATCCCACCCTTCCAATGGCTGGGGAGCTGCTATGTGTTGTATACACAGTCCTGCAGTTACTTATTTTAATCTTGGTAGTGTCTTTGAGCATTGCTGGACTCCTAAAAAATCAGCACCTGTATGGAAATAAATGCACAATGCTGTAACTCCCTGCATTCAGGGGGATTTAGTGTAGCCCCTTCCCATGTCCTAATTGGGTGTTTCACAACTTCTCTATCTAAATTAGGTTTTTCCATGGACATTTTTTTCCTCTTATCCTGCCTAAAACGCAGAACAAATTCCAAGGAGAAATTCTCCTTGGACCACTCCTTGGGGCTTGAGCCCCACATCCAAAGCACTTAGACTGAAGCTCAGCTGCAGAAAACAGAAGTTTCGTAGTTTCACTGTTGAAAACAAGATCCTGCTTTTACTCTCCCACCTAATTTTGAGTTCAAGATTCCAAGTGCTGTTCTGCACTCAGGTCCATGCAGACCCATTTGGATGGATGAATACCTTGAAGGTTATGAGCAAGACCTCAAACCTAGAAGTGACTATTCTCAAAACTGAGGAAGGAAAATTCCTGAAGGTCTCCACGATAAGTTGATAAGAAATAATGGAGAATTGTTTCATTTAAACACAAAGAACAATTCAGCCATAGCATGACTTGTGACAGACCTTATGAAAGTTATCAGATGAACATCTGCATGCTAAACTTTCTAAACCTTTTTAATATTGAAGAGAAATGTAACTATTTACTGTCCATGATGAAGCCTGGGCTTCCTGGAAGGGTTCCCTGCCTTGCTGCTTCTTCATGTTCCCCATGTCTGCCTCTGCCTTTCAAATGAGGGTCATGAATCACAGTCTAATAGCAACGTTTTGAGGAGCTACTTCTTTCCTAGGAAGTCAGAACAATCCCACTTAAAAGTGAACTCTGTGAATGTGCCAAATATTTAGAGAGTAAATCTCAAACCCAGGATGATCTGCTTCCTTTACCTGCAGACCCTGGGTTTGATGCAGGTACCAGCACTCCCAGCATCTCTTGGAGGCCCGTGGTGTGAGCTCATGAGGGGAACTAAGAAAAATTATATATAGAATCAAAAATAGATTCAGAAGACCCCACTAACAGCTGATTTTGGCCTAAAACGAGCTAAAAAATGAGTATATCATCTAAATTAGTCACCTTGACCTTTCCTATTGGAAGTCTGCTTTCCTCACAGGGCCCCTTTGAGCCACCCCCTCCATCTGAAAAGCAGCACCACTGACTGAAGAGCTGGTTTCAAACCTCTTTAAGACCCATATGAAGAGTCTATGCCCTGCAGCAAGTTTGGCAGTCAGCACTTTAAAAAATAAACTCAGCTCCAGAATGATGATTTGCATAGTGCATGGTGACTAAAATTAGCCTGCCTCGACTCCATTGCAGGAGGAAGTCTGAGCTGCCACTGCAGTTTCAGGTTTCTTGGCTTTCAGAGAAATCCGTGGCATCCAAGGAACACAGACATGTCTTCTGTGCAGCCCTGCTCCTCTTGGCTGGCACTGCTCTCTCAAGCTGCATCTCAAAGCTGTCCTACAGCACCAGCAAAAGCCTTGTCTTTCCTCACATGGGAAGCCAGAATGTGCTGAAACCCATGAAAGCCTTTTTTCCAGTATGAAAATGTTTGGGAGATGAATTAGTAAGGAGAGAACGCACTGCAGGTCACAAATGGTCTGTCCTGAGTGTAGGAAGGGTAAAACCTCCTTGAGAGTTAATTTCCACATTAAAAAAAGAGGTTTCTCAAAGCAGAGGTATACTGGAAGGTGCTTTGCAGGAGACATACACCTTGTAAAGTTGGGTAAGGACTGGTAGTTTAACCTTCATCAGCTGCTGGATGAAGGCAAGATCCCAAACTTGACTCTCAGCCACTGCCCCACAATATCATTGCATAAGAGCTTGTGCTCCTCTGTCACAATTCAATACTGTGATTTGGCTGGCCAGAGAGCTCACACACTCCCTCAGTCTCATTTTATTCTGCAGATGAACAGATGTCCATAGGAGGTCATGCTAGTCTACCATGGATGTCTCTGTTGAACTTAAATTATTCAAAAAGTCAGACATTGGCTAAGTGCTAAACTGTTGTGGCTTTTTTGGGTTGGTTTTTTTGGGTTTTTTTTCAGCTTGAGATGTGGCTATAGCTTCTTTCTCCAAGATGCATAAATAATTCATGCAGTTTTGAAGTGTGGTCACTCAGGACCTGTGTGAAGAGTGCTGCTGGCTCAGATCCCCCTGTCACCTACTGAACAAACCCGGCTCAGCTCCCTCCCATCACTCTCCCTCTGCCACGGGTCAGGCCATGGGCCCTCAGGCCACATTTCACAGAATTTTGGTTCCTCTATCCCTGTAAGGTTCCAGAAATCTTTGAATCCAAGATCACAGCTACCAGAGGCTCGTAGCTTAATATTTGTAGTAAATTTGTACAAAATAAAATTGCTGTAGCAGCAATCCAGTAAAGTATTTATTTTTATATTTTATATGGACACAAGCCAGCAACTAATTTCATTTTCTGCTGTGTTGCAGAATTGAAAGGTAATGATTCACCCTTAAAAATGCATTTAAAATTATTTAGTAACTACTCTGACTACAGTATGTATCTTATGGAGGGAGCCCAGAGTAAAAACTCAGTGATATGCAGAGTCATGGCTGGACGGAATTAGGGAGAGTTCAGCCCCATGACATGAAATCTGATGATACATTGAACTTTTGACCTATAGGGGAAATCTGATCATCACCACTCACCTTCTTCGTTTCAGCTCTGTTTAGGGAAATGAAGGTCTTCATTCAGCATTCAATTTTCTCTACCCTCCATCACTGGAATTTTTATATGAGCTGAAGTGAATATGCCAGACTTTGAAGGTAAATGTCCTCAGTGGCTCACTGATGTCCATGGTGTCTTTCTGTTTCTTTAGCCATTGTCATTTAGCCTCATTCTGTTCTGATAAGGTCCTACAGGAAAGTGAAGTGGTCCTGAGTCCTGCTTCACTGTGCTTTAGGCAGAATAAAATACTGACTCCAGTACTACTGGATTACTTGTCTGAACTGGAGACAGTCACTGGGTTTTGCCTACTTTAACCACATTCTCTGCTTTGAAGTTACTAAGTATTAACCCTGAAGTCCTTACTCAGGATTTCCAACATCCAAGGCAAAGTTTGAGCCAGACAGAGACTACACAGAGTTTAATGACCATGGAGAGGTGGTGAGCTGGGGTGGAAGCACCCAATAACCTGTGGTGTGTCACCACCATGGGGCTGACATATCTGCAGTGTGGTGTGGAGATAATTAGGCCTTAAAAGACATGGCACCATGGCTGGATGGAGGCCAGCTCAGCAGTCCTGCTTATCTGAGCTCCTGCTCAGCCTCAGGCACGTTGCACTTTGCTTACCCAGGGCTGAGCTCTGGGGACCCGGGTGTGTGTAAGAGGACAAGGGCTCTGCCCACCCCTGCTCTGATAAGCTAAAAACAGATTGAAGGTCTAAGTCAACTACACTTGAGTGTGTGATAAAATTCTTTGCTAAACTGGGGCCTAAGCCAGTGTGTTCTTAGGGTGGAACTCAAATAGCTGCTCTTGGAGGAGAAAGAGCAGGTACACAAATGGAGCCAAAGGTTCTCCTGGGGTGATGGGCTGGGGTGAGCAGCAGGAGCCCGAGCAAATGGGGAAATGGCCTGGTGCAAGAGGAGGAAGGATTGTGTGACTGGCCGTGTGGCTGTGGCTTGGGAGGAGGAATTTCCTCGTGGGAATGTTGCCAGGAGGATGAGGAAATTGCTTGCTTTTCCAAGCTGAAGTAACTAGTGGAGAAGGGGTGAGAACGAAGGTTCTGTGCTGCTGGAGGTGTCACTGAGGCACAGCAGGAGTGGTGGTTTGGGTTGTGGGCTCCAAAATAGCACACTGGCTTCACACCTTGAAAACTCTGAAAGGGTAAAGTTATAGAGCTCCTCATCTCACATAAATATCTGTGGTAACCATTCAGGAGGTCTAGGGCAATGACTTGTGTAGTGGAGGATAAAAATAACCCAGGCCTAAGATACCAGGCCCAGATTTCATCCAAAGTTCTAGAGACCAAGTGTTAGCTGAGTCCCTGGAGCTCCTCAATACACCAAACTTCTACTGCTGGACTGCTTGTTCTCTCTGTTTGTGCTTCCTTTGGGGCTTTTGGGCCACCTCACAGTTCTTTGTCCTAAAATGTACTAAAACTTCATCAAAAAATAGGAGAGAGTTTCTGTTCTTCTGAAAGAATTTGTGGAAAAGGCATGGAAGGACTAGAAAGAGATGGTTCAGGCTTTCGTCCCTTTTGGAAAATAAGTAAATTGCAATTTGGGTGGAGGGGACCATAACTTCCCAGGAAAACACTTCAATACATCAGGAACTACACTCTGAAACTGTTAGAGCTATGTGTACAAGAACTCAGCTTCTCCACTCACAAAAAGACTTCAGCTACAGCCAAAAAATCTGTGAAAGACAGAACCAACCAACCTCCCAAAAATGCATTCACCCTAAGGGGGGTTTGGGCACTGTGCTGGCTGATAAGAGGCTCAAGAGCTGTGCAAAAAAAGCTGTTTCTGGAGATATTCCTACTACACAGAGGGAAAGAAGATTTCATGCCTGAAAGATCTCCTTGATTACATCTCCATTTCATAGGCACCATCTACAACTTGTTAGAGCCTAAAAATAGCAATTTCTTCTGGTTAGAAGAGACAGCAGCCTCTTTCCTCTTCTTATACCAGAAAAAATTGTTTTGAACTGACTCTTCTAGATAAATAGCACTTAGATGTAAGTGTAGTGCTCACGATGAATCTCATGTAGGGATTTGCAGATACTTTTCATGCCACAGATCACAAATTAATTAAGAAAATCTTGTCTCTTGGAAACTCTTCACAGTCACATCAAGTCACTGTAGCAGTAACTTGCATGGAAAAATAACATTAGGAATAATTTTATTTTTAGCTGTCTTAATGAAATATAGCAGATGGAAATAAAGAGGAGAAGCCCGTCCTATGTGACTAGCCATCTGTCTGGGGATCAGCAACAAGTGTTTCATGGATCACAGCTAGAAAATTAGTGGGTAATTAACGTCAGTCTTCAAGCTACCCTACAATTCTTCACACTCGTTATTCTACTCTATAGAGTGGCTTTCAAATGCCACCCAGAGCTTACCCTGTGAGAGATGTGCTCATAGCACCTCCCCTGGCTTTAGAGCACTAAACCTTGGCCTGAACACCAGCAGTTCCCTCCCACCCCGCCCTCCCTCTCACACAAAGCTGACAGTGATCACATAAAATCCACTCTCCCAAGATCCCAAGGACTATTCCATTCAATCTAAATTTGCCTTTAAGGTGTTCCTATCCTGTAGTGGTATGTTTTGGGGTTTTGCCAGTTTTTTATATGCATCTATTTGTTTTATATTGTTTCACAATGGTTTCCCCATGCACGCCATGTTTTACCCCATTATGGTTTACCCCAGTTATCGTTATTAATCAATCATCATTTATGTGACACTTGGATCCTGTCTGTCACTTCGAGGCCTCATCCTTTGTCTAGAAAGTTCTTGTGAAGGCTTTGAGTGATTGGCAGGGTCTAGGTTCCCCTTCCCCCTTTGTTCCTTGATTTGTTCTATGGGTTGCCACTTAGGTTTGGGGTCACTCCCTTCCCACTCTGGATTGGTTCCAAGCTGTATCCCTCCCCACTCCCCCAGCCCCAGATTTAAGGGGAGAACCAGTGGGTTTGGTGGGCTTTTGGTGGCTGACTCCTGGGTGGAAGGAAGTCGTGTGAATTTAATAAAACCCAGTTGAAGTTTCCCACTGGAGTTCCATCCTTTTATTTCTCACATTGTTCACACTGCTGCTGAGGCAAGGACCCACTGGATGGGAACTGTGTTCCAGAATACAGGACTGTACCTTTTTTGAGACGCCAGTGCCAGAGCTGGCCAGGAAGTGCAGGTGAAAGCCCCAAGAGAAGCACCTCACCATCACACCATCCCACCCTCAGTTCTCCAGCACACCAAGCACTGGGATTTGCACTGGGTATGCCATAGAAACCAGGTTACCAACTTGAACACGGGATAGAGAGCTATTATTCTAGTTTTTTGTGCTAGGTTTATTTCTGGCGTGTGGATTTTCCAAGTCCATTGAGTAGCTGGTCTGGAATCTCTCTCTCCAAACCTGCTCCTATGACTTCCACTGCTCTGCTGGAGGAAGCCTGCCTTGTTTAATGACATCCCAAACAGACACACAATCCTGAGCACTGCTAAAGGTCAGGCAGCCTGAGCTTTTGGAGATGAGATACTTACTCAGTGTTGTCATTGTTACACCCTCTCGGTGCCCACACATGCTGCATTACATCTCTGGGTCGTTCTCCCCTTCCTTTCTGGAAAAATCAATGCCTTCTCACAAGAAAGGTTTTGTATTTCACCATTAGAAAGTAAAGCTTATTCTTCTTTGGTAACAGGATATTGTTATCAGGCTGTTTTAACTTTGTTTATTACCTCCATTCCTCCAGCTGCTACAATTCACTTGATACTGGTTTGGTTATTTTTATGCTTTGATTTAAGAACAGTGTGCTCCAAGGCTGCACTTACAGAAATGCCCAAGGAGCAGAGCCAAGGGTGTCATCAACTTATTTACTGGACTGAGCTGAGCCCAACACGATGCCTTAGGAAATAACCTCTCTTTCTGGAAATCCGTGGATAACTGTTAAACGCTACTGTATGGAATAAACGTAATTGATCTTCACAAAACCTTTGGCACACAACATCTGAACATGACATAGCAGGTGGAAATTTTGTTGCTCTTCATACAGAGAAAGTGGGTCCACTGACAGAGCTTAAATCTAGGGAATCCTCTTTGTAGACCTACTTGAGTTTTGGCTGTGTCTGTTACTTTTATGGCCCTTTTTCTCCCACTTCTGGACGAGTAAGCAATCACAGTTTCCTGGCAAATGCCAAATATTTGCAAACATGTTTCAATCTGCCCTTTCCAAGCTTGAAGGAAGATTTACAAGTCATGGAAACGTTCCCTCCACTCTGTATTGATGCCTTCACCATCTCCCCCCTCTTCCTTCCAGCCCATCTCAGGAGAGATGAAGGAATCAGGGCTGGGATGGGGTTGGAACACCAGTAGAGGGATGCCATCAGTCAGCTCCTCCCTTCCCACTTTCCCCCGAAAAAGGAGAAACTTACCTGTAAGGAAATCATGGATATGCATCCAGCTGATCCCACCCGGGCTCATCTACTGAAGTGTAAATTAGCAGAGCAGATGTGGGGGCTGAGTGCCTGCTACGTTTCCAGGTGAACCATCCCCCAGGAGCTGTGTCCCCTGTGGGATGGTGGGGCTCACCCTCGTGTGCTCCTGGTGGGTGGGATACGTGGGTGGGGTGGTTTGTTTTGATAGAGTTGATCTGCCTAAAAAATGGAAATTGTAGAGTTTCCCCTCTCCATAGAGATATAGTGAGGATGATCCAATTAACACACAAAGGGTTGCTAGAGAACTGAAAAGGGAGAACTTATGAGACATAAAATGCCATTTGCTTTTTAATGAAAAAAGGATAAAGAGATGATCCTAAAAACAGACTCAGTGTCATGTGCCTTCTGCACATCCTTTGCTGTGGC
>JANPWX010000467.1:279092-356340 GCA_024734555.1 Trochalopteron elliotii | reverse complement strand
TGGCAGCAGCAGGGGACCATCACCACCCAGAAGAGCAGATGGAGTGGAACAATTAGAGGTTGTTGAGACCCACAGAAGGGTGATATATTTCTACCTAACCCCTGTGACTCTGTCCCTGTCCCCCTGCTCCCCATGCACATGTCTTTCTTTTTCTTTCTTTCTCTTTGCCTCTTTTACTATTAAACAAAGTGTATTGAATTTTTGGCACTGACATCTAACCTAATTTGGTTTTTATCATGCTTTTTGGGGTACATTTCTGGGCTTGATTCGCTTTATTCACAGAGACTTTGTTTCCTCTCCTGTGTTTAAACTTGTAGGGCTGTAACAACCTCCCAGCTATCCAGGAACTGGTAACCAAGCCTGGTGTCTGCAGGGGCTCGATGACACACAGCACAACCATCCTCCCTCTCCACACTGCCATCCTACACAGAGAAACCTAAGCCTTTTCAGGATGTATTTAACCTGCAGCTCTATCTCCCTGTAGGGTTAGGGCTGGGATTTTTCAAATGACACCACTGGGAATTTGTTGCTTAATTCCTGTTGTGTTTCAGGGGATTTGGCAAATAACAGCCTTTTTTAAGGCTCTTAAACCAAATGGCAATGAAGATGAATTTGCAGGTTGTTCACAGAGGCAGACTGCTGAGGTTCATTATAGCACCAGTTAAATGTTATTTATCTCATTCATTATCTCATTCTAGTTATTCATTTCCCCTGGAAACCCAAAAAGTTGGACACATGAGATGGCTGGACAAGGTTCTTCTTTCAACTGTCATTCTCTGTTTAGGAATAGTACCTAGAAATATCTTTTCCTGCAGAGTCATAAGCCTCCAGCCAGGGCAAACTACAGGAGCTCAGATCCAAAGTTTGCCACTATTCATGGGGAGCTGGATCCGAGGTTTTGGTTTGGCTGATGATAAAGAAACGTGAACAAAGCTGAGTAAATTCAGATCTGAACCACTCCCAGTGTCCGTGGCCAGGGACTGGGCTGCTTTCAGCCCATCTTCACAGGAGCCCATGGCCTGAGCCGCAAAATCAATTCTGGAGCACCAGAAGGGCTTGAGTAAAAATACATGGCTGTTACACACGCTAAATAAATACATGAAGTAAAGACCTGCTGTGGTGAAGAAAGCTGCACCTGAGTTGTGACATTTGAAGTGCTGAGCTGCACGTCGGGATTTGCCCCCCGTGTTTGCCGAGGGGCTGTTCCCATGGCGGGCGGCCAGCCCCGTCCGGGCTCTCGGAAAGCTGCGAGTGTTCCCCGGGATGCAGCACAGCCCAAAGGGCTCCGTTCCCTGCTCTGGGTGACAAACAGCTCAGCTGCCGGGGGCGCTCAGAGAGGAGGAAGGTTGCAGACGGCTCGGATCGAGTCATTTGATCCGAGGAATCCCAGTGGAGGCACCGGCAAGCCCCGGCAGGATCGCTCTGCCGGCTGTAAAGGGCACGGAAAGGGTGACCCGGCGCCTCCCGCAGTGACAGCACTGCTGACCCCCGCTTCCCAAACCAAACCCTCCCCCTGATCCCTCATCTCACTGCTCAACACAAACACAAGCTGCCCTTTGCAGCTGGAGGAAAAAGGCAACCAGATTTCTTGCCTCTGTCCATCCCATCCTAACTGTTCTGGTGTTGGGAGTTCAAAATCCAGGTATTTTTTGAAGCCTGAAGGCTGCTGAAGTGCAAGTGCTTCCCTGCTTTTACCTTTTAATGACAACTTTGGAGGACTGTTTTCATTGCAATAATGGTAAGAAACTAGGAGAGAGAAAAAAAAAACAGAAGCCAACCATCAGATTTTTACTCACAAATGGAAGGAGGCAGATACAGAAAAGTGACAGCAAGCCCTTGCCCAGGATGAAATTACAGAGCAGAGAACTCCATCCTACTCTTCAGCACTGAAGGTCTCTTCTCCAGTAAAGCAAACCTCCTGAGCTGGGGTGTTTCCCAAATGAAAACAAGTTTCAGAGCCATGGTTTGGGATGCCATTCCAGTGGGCACTTGCATGAATGCTCTTCTGAACCTCTGCCTCCCTAAGTACCCCTCAGCTAAATACCTGGCAGCTGCTGGAGCTGACAGCACTGGGAACCCTCAGGGAACAGATCCTCCATTAGCCCCTTGAAAATGAAAACATAAGCAAGCCAGTTCCTTCTGGTGCTGGTTTTACCTGCCCTTGCCAAAACATCACCTTCAGTTTCCAAACATGCTGCCCTCTTTCTTAGGACCAGGATGATCACTGGGCTTATTGGGCTAGAGAGAGTCCAGGCTCCTATCCCTCTGCCTCAATGTTTGGGAATTTTACTGCAGAGTCTATTTTAGCCACACATTAAATAAAAGAGGTGGCACATGAAAAAGGGAATAGAAAGCAATATCCTTATCCAAATACCTTGTGCCTAGTGAGGCACCAGGCGTGCTGTGTACTCTGCTGGCTGTTTGGGGTTTGGCTGCTGTTTTTCTGGAGTTGAGGGGTGCAGTGGGTGCCCTTGGTCACCCACCCCATCCCCAGTGACAGGCTTGTGCAGCAGTGCCTGCTGCCTGTCAGGACATGTGCATTTTGACGTTACTCATGGCTCAAAAATAGCCAACCTGCTTTATTTGCACATTTACTTCAGCAGCACGGGGCTTTGCTTCTATCTCAAAGGGCTGGAGATCAGCCCAAGCCTGAAATGTTTTAGGAAAAAAAAAGTGTTATGGGATGAGAGGACAAGGTAATCCAGGAGAAACTTGCTGCTGCTTCTAGCCACAGCTTAGACCAGACCCTTCACGAACAAAACCCTTTGCTCCTAATTTTCTTTCCCAGCCCACAAGCCCAAGCTGAAGCTCTGTTTCCAGCCTAGAGGAGACGTGTGGAGTCAGGGGTCTCTGCAGCAGAGCTCCAGCTCACCTCACCCATCTGTCTGAGCCTGGTTTTCTTAGGGAGATTACATGTTCAGGGACACATGGACATTGTTACTGGCAATCCTCAGAGTGCCTTGCACAGAGGGCCTGATGAACCTCCTCATACTAACTGAATACACACAGAAAGACCTTACTACTGCCACCCAAATTAGTGAGGGGGGAAGGCAGTGTGTGTATTAAATAATACTTAGCAGTACAAAGGATTAAATGTCTGTTCATGTAAGGGAGAGACAAAAAGGAAAAGTAGAGAAAAAGGAGCTTTCTAAAAGCTTAAATTTGGGCCCATCTCTTTGCTGAGCAGCTGGGCCTCCCACACTGTCTGGTTTGAAGTGAATCTCTCACACAGGGACTCTGTGTGCTCAGAGCCCCCCCAGTCCACAGGCAGATATGTGTGTGTGTGTGTGTGTGTGTGTGTGTGTGTGTGTGTGTGTGTGTGAGTGCTACACACCACCAGCCCACAGGTTCCAGTTAATTAGCAGAAATACCCTGGTATTACATTTGGTCAGCCTGTCAGTCAAGGAGAATCCCGTGGTCCTGCCTCATGTCCATCCCAGGACTGCAGCCACCCACTGTCTGCTACTAAAATCTAAGGCCCATGGAAGCATCCAGGTGGTAACAACTCACACCAAAGCCCTGAGCAGTAGGACAGATACAACAGAAAAACAGCACTAAATAAACCCAATCTTAGCACCAAGGTTGGTACTAAAAGCCTTAAAAACCTGCAACAATAAAAAAGAAAAAAATGCATGGCAAAAACAAAGTTCAGACATGGCCATGAAAGTGGTTGGTTTGGAAGAGGCTGCCTGAAATTCTCTTTCCTGAAGCCTGTCACATGTCCTGTCCCAGCAGGATTATGGTTTGCACACACCAGCACACGTCAGCTTGTGTTCATAGGCCTAAAATGTCCCTGTCAGTTGTACACTCCACAAATGCCAGCAAGATCCAAGATACTGCTTCCCCCTGCCCACCACGTTGCTGTTTCATCTGCCTGTTCCATCCATCATCACCCCATCCCCAGCTCCACCAGCATATGTTGCAGGAGGAGAAATATAATTCTGTTCAGAAGATTCACTCTGAGGTATCCAGCTGTCTTGCACCACCTTGGATATGTTTCCTATGTCTCAATTAGCAGAGGGAAAGTGGCAGCACTGATGGGGGAGGTCTGGAAGCCCCTCCCTCACTGCAGAGCAAACTGGATTCACATTGACATAGGGAAGCATCCCCTCCAGGAACACATCCTGCAAAGGCTCTTGAAGCTCTGCTATGGATTTGGAGAGGATTCAGTTCCTGCTGCTCTTCACCTGCTCACATCCTGATTGCCTGTACACAGGATTAACCTGTGACTTCCCTTTGTTTTGCTTCAGGGCTGTAGGCTTGTTTTATTATGGTCAGATGAGTGTGGCTACATGCTCCTACACCAAATCCAGGCTGTGAGTCAGTGCTGCCACATCTGGATGCTGGCTGGGGGACGTGGTGGTGACAGTGACACCCGTACTGGGGCAGTGCAGGCACAGGAGCTGCACACACAGGCCAGGATTAGCTGAGTGCCTACAGTACAGACATCCACCAAGACCTGTGACAATGGCATTTCCAACTTCTGCTTTACAGGAAAAGCCTTATTATTCCATAAAATAACAGGACAGAACACCCCAGCCTGTCAGTCTGGACCCAGACTCACAGCCCAGCAGTTCACACAGGGCAGCAGGGCTGGTTTCATTCTCTCCAAAACTCCTTCACTCCTCTGCTAACAGCTTAAATCCCTCTGATGGCCTTCAGGTGAACTCTTGGCCTGCAGAGAGGGCAGGGATTATGCAGAGGGGATGGAGTGATGCTGGTAAAGCAGCAGGCAGCAGCTGGGAGAAGCAGTACTGATAAGGAAGGCAGACACTGTCTGGGTCACTGCTCCAGGGGTGGGTTTCCCTGTGGATGCCTGTGCTGTGTGCCCACTCTCCAGGGAACTGTGCATGGCTATTTCTGTCCTCCTGTCAGCAGCAAGGAACCCCGGGGTGTTCCTCTCCCAGCCCTGCTGTTTCTCCCAGGGCCAGGTGTCCTCCCTCTATCCCATCCAGCTTGCTGGGTCCCTGCCAGAGGCCCTGGTGCCAAAGGAGGGGTGACACAACTCCTGTGTCCCTGAATGCAGCTGAGAGGGACAGGAGAGGGACTGGGAGTTATCTGACTGTCACCCTGCTGCTCCCTCCCCTCTGGATGATCCCACTGTGCTGGGAGGAGCACCTTGGTGTGGGATGTGCAGCAGGGATGTGTCTTACCTTGCTGAGACCTCACCAAGCTCACACCTCAGTGCTGCAAACCACGAAACAAGAGCCCCAAACCAACACAACACCCATTTCTGTATCCTCAGCTGTGTTTGGAAACAGCTGAGACAGACCCACCATGGGCTGGGTTTCCAGCAGGAGTGGCCATGCCTGGAGTGCAGGTGCTGCCCTGGCATGGGGCTTTGATTTGGGGCTCAGCTGCCAGACATTGGCTGCAACAACACCCACTGGGTGTCAGCTGCTGGACAACCTAAGCTGTGCCTGTCCCCCCACACCAGCAGGTCCTGTTTCCTCCAGGCATCTTGTTGTGCTGCCTGCAGACAAAAATACTTCCCCAGCTGCCTCCCACCTGGTGCTGGAGACGAGTTTAGGAAACAGCAATAAGAAACTGAAAATAAAAGGCTGAAAAGAGAGAGATACAGGGCTCATACCAGAAGTGAGAGCACTAAAAATAGCAGTGATACGATCCATCAGAGCTATAGGTCATAATTAAGCACTTGAGTGTCTTTGGGCATCAAGCAAGTGCCTCTCCAGCAATAGGAAATTCACAGGGGTTTAACAGGAGAGACGGCGTGTCCTGGGCTCCCAGCTGGACACTGCCAAAAATAGAGAATGTCTGGACATTCTCAGGGCTCTGAGGGGCTGATGCCAGGCACTGGTGGGGCATTTCCCCTCTGCTCTGCATTAGGCTCTACCACACTCCTCTAACCCCCAGCCAGAGAGTTGTGGGGTTTTCCAGGGGATGAAACAACTGCTCCTGCCAGGAGAGTAAAGGGCAGGGAGGAGCAGGAAGGTGTGGGTTTGACCCACACTTCTGAGGGCCAGCCTGGCAGAAACGTGGCTATATTAATTAGCAAGATGGCATGATCAACTGTGCCTTGAAAAATCAAAAATGTTTTAATAAAGAAGGAAAATAATACAAAAACAAAAACAAAGCCAAGCACAGCACAGAGACAAACCTCTTGCTTGCTACAACACCTCAAAAAGTGTGGAGCTTCTTTGTTCTCTCTCTTTAGTACTTAACAGCTTAGGTGGGCTTTTTGGCCCTTGGCCCAATGAGAGTAACAACAGACTTTGAGTCACATTCTCAGAGTCCAATCCACACGTCTGTGCTGGCTCTGAGCCAATTACAACGAGAAATCCACAGAACTTTCCAGCTAACTCCCTAAAATGTCCAAAGGTAAACTGAGACTGTTTCCCTATTTGGAAGCACCTGCTGGAGGTGTAGGGATTGCATGACCACAGGAAGGTGTGGTCACCCCTTGGGGCACAAGCCCACTGCTGTACCCCCAGTAGTTCCCAGGAGCTGCTGGAACATGGATACACCAACAAGATGCAGGAGCAGCTTGTGTGAGGCTCAGGCACATCAGCATCTCCTTCATGGAAGATCTTTGGAAGAGGTTGTTTGTTTTTTTTTCCTTTGGAAGGAGAAGCCACAGCTCTGAGCCATTTATCAGTCTGGAGATGATCCATGCTTGCTGGGCTGCCCCATCCCAGGCAGCTGCATCTTCCATGGGGTGTTCCCAGCCCCTGAGAGGTTGGTTTGATTGCAATCCAAGCTTTTATCCAAACCCTAATTGGTGCTCAAGTGATTTGAAATGATCAAGGCAATACACCTGGATGTGCCCTTTCCTCATTGATGAAGCCTCAGCTCCACCCCTCCCCACACACCCACATTGTGCAGAACATGGCAGAGTGCCCCTCAGCCAGCAGGGACTGCCTGTTCCTGGGGTGCCTTGTTTCCCCAGGAAAAGGTGTTTTTATGCCAGTAAATTTCACCAGGGGATGAGCAAGAGTGGCCTGTCAGGTTTGGTTCCCTGCTGCTGTGCCCACCCCAATGCCTGTGGGTCTGGCTGAGTGCCCATGCCAGTGATGTCACGGTCAGCTAAAAGGTGCCTCTCAAGTCCATTTATGCTGCTCTTTAGATTCTGTATAGAATATCATGCATGAGATTGAGTGGAAAATATCTTCTTTAACTCCTCCAGAAGCAGGATTATTTAACTGAGCTGCTGTTCCCTGGAAACTTTTGACTCAAGCATTATGACATTGCAATACATGAGAAATTCAATACCACAACAGCCCCTGGCTAATCTCTTTTCTCTTCTGGGACCAGGAAAGCTCAGACTGGAATAAGGAAATTTAAAACCAGTTCAGCTCTAAGAACGAGTGATAGTTAAAACCACCATGAAAGAGGTGAGGATTTTGAAAACAAACACGTGGCTCAATCAAACATGATCCTAAAAGGAGTTAAAGCAGCTACAACCCTGGTGCTGCTCCTGCTCGGTGTGTGCAGTGTGTGAACAGGCTGAAGGACATAGCAGCCAGCAGAGACTTAGGAGAACTTCATGACACAGACTTGAGCAGCAGGAGCACAGCACTGGACTGGGAAGAGGAGACTGATGTCCCCTGTGTGGCCATGGCTAAGGGTGCACCCCCCCAAGGGTGCCCCAAGCACCTGCAGCTGCACAGCTAGACTGGGTTTGAGTCAGAAGAGCTTGAAAGTCATAATTTTATTTTCTCTCATTCTCCCTATTTTTGGCTTCAGATTCTTGGATGTCTCCTGCCTACTCCCCAAGTATGTGACAAGGAGTAGGTTTGAGATAGTAACAATATTAAAATAAGTCAAAGCGCAGATTGAGCTGAAGGTTCACACAAATGCAGGATAAAAACCTCTCAGCAGAAAACAAGAGTCAGGTAGGCAGAAGATCCTCAGGGAAAGACTGGGGAGCGAGGGAGTGCTGCAGCTCAGTGGAGTCCCCAGTGCCACAGGGTTTAGGTCACCTCACAGGGACAGTCACCCTTCAGACACACCCTGCTCAGCACTGCCCAGGCTGAAACAAGGAGGCAAACTCCAGAGTCGAATGGGAATGATCCCAAAATACAGGCTATAATGAGAGGGAGGGAGATAGCCAGCAAATAAACAAACTCCAAGATATTAAAGGCCAGTAAGTTCTTGAACCCTCCACAGCCATAAAACCTGCAGAAATAAAGATGCCAGATACTGACACCATTTAAAGGGAGGGCACAATATTGTATCTCCATATGGTGATGTGGCCCTGGCCAAGACCCTTGATTGCAGTACACACACACCTGGCAATGCCTCATTTTCTGTTCATGCCCATCTTTCCTCTGGGGACATCCCCTGGCTTCCTGCAGGGTACATCCTCATGGGATAAGGGGCTTTCCCCAGAACAGAATTTATGTCAAGAGATGATCAGCTGGATTATTCCAATCACAAAGTATTTTTACGTTTTTAACCAGAAGCTATAAAAATCCAGGAAACGTGGATTTATGGCCCATAAAAGGTTTAGCTTAAGCTATGACCTACAGTCTTACGTAATTTACTACTGGCCTTAGAGAGGACTCCAATTCCAGCAGCCCCAGTGAGCTCTTTTTGGAGCATTTCTTGATTTGGGCTCTTTCAAAGCACAGTTGGGCAGTCAGTCAGATATGGGAGCTTGGAGGGCAGCTGGGCACTTGACCCAAGGCACAGGAGAGCCAGGAAGTGCCAACCTTCAGTTTCTCATGAGGACTGTGGTTGTGCCAAGTTGGAAAATCCCACCCCAATCTTGGCCCTTGGTGTTTGCCCTGGAAACAAGTTGTTTGCTGGTGAGACTGCTCCTTTCTCAGCCCTCTCCATCTCTTTAGGTGCCAGCAAGTCAAAACCTTTGAAGAGATGAATTGAACAGAGGGGCTGTATCCATGTCTTGGCTGGCAGAAGGATCTGCCCCAGGGCTTGGCAATGTTTCTGCTGTGATGCCAGAGCTTGTGGGGGTGACTCTGGAGCATCTCTCCACCACAACCCACTCCGATGCCATTACTGCCTTGGAGCCTTCCCTGAAGATTCAGCCCCGACACGTTCTTCCATGAAGGAGCAATGTAGAATCATGGAATATGCTGAGTTGGAAGGGACCCACAAGGATCATCATAGACCAGCTCCTGGTGCTGCACAGAACACCCCAACAATCCCACTCTTGTGCCTGAGAGCACTGTCCAAATGCTTCTGGAGTTCTGGCAGCTTTGGGGCTGTGACCACTGCCCTGGAGTAACTTCATACCCTGGAGAAATATCTGAGTGATTCATGTCTGGAGGGGAAGGAAGGGTCTGCAGCATCAGTGATTTATTTAGTTTGTGATGAGAAGTGATGAGAGCTGCCCAAGCAGGGTGTGAGATATAACTAAAAAATGGAATCTGTACAAACAAGAAAGGAAATTGCAGCAGCTGTGGAGCAAAGCTCCTGTGTCTCTTGTCCAAACACCAAAGCTTCCCTGGAGGAAGGTGTGCTGCACACTCTCCCCTGAGGCCAGTATTTGGGTGTAGAACAGCTGGAAGACCAAACATCACCAGCCCTGAAGAACCTCCAGACTTGTGCCAGTCTGATCTGCAGTTCTCCTGAACCACAACTTTCTCAGCTGGCTTTTTTGCTCTGATTTTTTTTCTTTTGGGGATCAGTCTGAAAACAGACCTACATTTTATCATGGTTAGACACCAGCCCAAAGAAACACTGAGCAGTAAGAGACACAGTCTAGGTTGGTATCATGCAACCCAGGTGCTAGAGGCACAAAGAGCCCAGCAAAGTCTGCTTGAAGCATAAGAGGAACATGAAAACTGCCAGTTCATCAGCAGATAAAGCCCTGCCAGTGCTGCCTCCTGAAAACTCTCCTTGGGACCTATTCTCATTTCCTTCACCTTCTTATGTCTGTTTTCAGATCACACCTCACACTGCTTGCAAAGCCCAGCTCACAAAACAAGAACAGTTTAACACCCAAGTGCTGCTGCTGTCAGCCCAGAACACTGCTGGTGGCTCAGCACAGCTTTGTCAAAGTCTCTTCACCCCTCCAAAATGTCTCCTCCGTGCTTCCTTTTGAAGGTTTCTGACCCATTTGTGTGATTTCCAGGCTGAGTGAAGTGATGAACCCCCTCTCCTGCCCCTTTATCTGTTGTCAGCCAAGAGGGGTACCTGTGCCTCTTGCCCTTCTGATGGACCAGGCCATTCTGAGAACAGGCCATTTCAGGCCATTTGCAGGCATTTCAAAGAGATTCTGACCAGCAGAGCCCTGAGCTTCCTGCAAACCAGGATGGCAGCACAGCCTGGACTGGAAGGGTGTGAAGAGCTGTAACTTCCCAGGATGAGCAGCAGCACAGGGATCATGGTGTAAACTCCACCTCACCCTGTGCCCAGAGCAGCACACCCACCTCTCTGTTCACAGCTTGCTGCAGTTCAGCCACAGCTTTGGCCCAGAGCTGACATTTGGGGCTTTATTGCAAATGCAGGTTGCTGAGGTGAAATGACCTTCTGAGCACCCTGAAAAGTTCAGAGAACAATTAAAAATGCAAAAGCTAGTGACTGACTTGCTGTGCCCAGCTGATGGCAAGTGGTTACCCAAAAAAGCAGCAAAGCTGTTTCCTCACCCCCTTTGCATGAAACCTTTATTCTGTCCTGGTGTTCTCTGGTGTTGGTACTGCCAGTCAGATGGTGCTGGGATGTTCCTGGTGCCTTCCTTCCCTCTGGAAATGTCCTTCCTCATTTTCCCATCTCACATGTGGAAATTGCACAGCCCTGAGTAGGGCAAGGATAGGTACCTTGTGTCTGGTGCTGAGTTTGCAATGCCAAGGCGGGGGGCTAGTCCTGCATCCCCCAAGCTCTGAGCTCGGCCTGGCTGAGCATCCATCCTTCCTCCCTCCCTTCCTTCTCAGGGGGAAGGAGACTCAAGCACATCTGCGAAGGGCAGAAGAGCTTTTTTAGCTCCTGAGCACCCACACAGTGTTTATTTGCAAGTGAGTCAACCGGACTCTAATGGGTTTGTGGATGCTGCACAATTCACCTCTCCCTTATCTCAGGGGTTTTCATTACCTTTTGGGCAATTTTGACTAGGATTCAATTTTCCCCACCCACACACACATCCTGCTGTTCTCTCATTGAACACATCAATTAGCAGCCAAAAAAGTCCTCAGCACCTTTTCTCCCCTGGATTCAGCCTCTTGCATTTCCTTGTGCAGTTACCCACCCCAAACCAGGTCTGGCCTGAAAAGAAACACTTCACACCTGATCCATGTGCTGCTCATCCCACAGATACCTCTGTGCCATCCCAGGAGCAGAATCCAAACAGCCCAAGCAGGGACAGAGGCATGTGTGGCATCCACATCTCTGCCACAGCATCTGCCAGGAGCACACGTGCAGGGGCAGAACAAGTGTAAAATTTTCTATCATTCTCGTCCAGAGTATCCAGAGTATTCCAGAGGTATTCCAGCTGCCTTTGCAAACCAGTAAGCTCTCTGATTTCCTGGTTTTTAGTCCTGCTGGGATACAGACAGCTGGACCATTTTCCATCAGTCCAGTTGTTTCCACAAGGTAGAAGCTGATTCATCCAACCTGGAGACACAGTAGGATCCAGGGTGACCTGTGGGACACCTCCCCACACTTCTGCTCCCTTCTCCAGGTGTTGTTTTCAGCCACCACCAGCCAGGACAGCAGGATGTGTGCTCTGACCCAGGGCAGCACCATCAGCTCTCCTTTTCCCTTGAACTCAAAGCAAACATCAGCCAAATTTCATTTTAAAGGCAGACCCCGAGGTGTGTGTCTGCAGTCCAGGCTTTGGGAAAGTCTAAGGATGACACTGGGAAGAAGCTCTGCTGTCACTACAACACAAAGGGCCCAGCTTGGTGGCAGCTCCATCCCTACCAGCCCTGAGCCAGGGCAGGGCCACAGGGACACCAAGACTTTGGTCCCATCTCAGCCCCACGTGCCAAAAGGTGGAAGTGAAAAGCAGATGTGATGTCTGGAAAGGTTTCCAACATGACTTCTTGGGGTTTTTCCCTTTTCCTCTTCATTTAAGCTCCAAATCTGAGACAGCCTAAAAAGCCCCCAGACACAGCAACATTGAGGAGCAGGAGATGGCAGCACCCCCCAACATGCCCCAAATCCCTGGGCACTGGAGGTGGGCAGGGGAAGGTCTGGGGTAGATGTAAGGAGCATCTGCCCCCTCAGCCCTGCAGCCACACCTGCTGCTGGCTCATGAGTTTAGAATTGTTCTCAGAGAATGAGAGAAGAGGGCCTTTAACATCTCACCTGCAAACTGGAACAGAACTTCCCTGAAGGCTGGAGAAGCAGCAGGAAGGGGAGTGCTGGGGAACAGCTGCTCAGCCCTTGCAGTGCCAAGAAATGTCATCTCCCCCACCCTGCCTGGCTGCATCCCAGCACCCAGCAGGACCTTTGTCTAATAAAGGAAAAGCTTTCCCTTTGCCAAGTGTTAGGGGAATTGGACTGGAGGTCCCAGCTCTGGAGCAGACAGAGACAAATCCCAACTGGAGCACTCACAGGGGTGAGGGCAGGGGAGCAGCTCCTGAACCCCAGAGTGACCAAGTGCTTGGGTTCCTCTCTCCTTCCTTAGACACAACAGCTTCACCTGGGAGAGCTGTTTCAGGGAACCTGAGCCTTGGCTGCTGCAGGAAGGCCAAGAGAAAGGAATGCTCTAGCAGGATGTGTTTTCTCTTGGGCTCCACATTATGTTTGAATTGTAAGAGCACCATCTTGTGTCATAACTCAGACTGCTCCTGGCCAGAAGCTCGAGCAGAGTGTAATAAGCACCAATCCACATCTCTTCCCATCAGCTCTCTTCCCACCATCATGCTCAAGTGTTCTAAAAAGCAGGAAACTATTTGCCCTCAAAATGTATTTTTTTTAAGGAAGTGTATCCACACAGAATCCCAGCGAGTCCTGCAGGCCCTGCTGGGAGCTGCACTGGTGCCTGGCTAGAGACCCCTCACAGCTTGTTCTACAGCAGAATTAAGGGGCACTTGTGCATCAGAGATCATCACCAGGATGTTCAATACCAACTCGACTGTATTGCTCAGAAAGGACACTGAAAATGGGAGGTGAAGGCAAAAAGGAATGCCAGAATTTTGGGTTTACTATTTATTCCATTGTAGAAAAAGGGAAATAGTCTCCCTCAGTAAGTCTGAGGTTTAATGTCCAGCAAAAAGTATTTTTCATTAAAGCATTTGCATTGAAAAAGTTTAACAGTGTTTGTATTCTGCCCTGAACATCTCTTCATGTAGGAGACTGATACAAGCGAGAGAACTTTTCTGAAATCTACCTCAGATTTCTAAAGTACAATGAGTGCTTTTCCCATGATCCCATGCCCAGTGCAGACACGTTTGTTATTTCCAATGGCTTCAAACTCCAGTCTCCAAACACCACTTGTAACACCTCAGCTCAGTTCACAACTCTATTCTCACATCTCTCTCAACACTGGATCTGAAAAATCCAATTACTTACACAGAGACCTGAGGGGCTCCAGGGCTGCTGGAAGAGCTGAAACATTCCCGGAGTGAAGATTTATGATTTATGTTTCTTCCCTTTTAATACAGACACACTCTCCTTTAGCACAGTGCAGCAGCACAGAATGAACACAGCCCCAGAACCATCACTGTGAGGAGAGGGAAATGCATCAGGACATCTGGAGAGGAAAAAAATCTTCCAGGAAAACTCCACTAACTGAGCAAAAATTATGGTGGGTTTCTTAAGCACCAGGTTTATAAACCTTCAAGGTGGTAGAGCAGTGATAACAGGACATTTGGTGGTTCTCATCCATAGGTGATTCCAGCATTTGCACGTGCATTTGTGCAAACAGATATGAAGCATTCTTGTTCTTCAAGTTTGAAACAACTTCATGTGGGCCCTTCACCAGGGCCCAAGGGCAGCAGCAACACCTGCAGTGACCCTCACGGGGAGGGCAGGGGGACTCTGTGTCCCCAGCACAGCTTTCTGCACCTTCTTTCAGCACCAAGATTGGCTCCTCCAGCCCCTGGGAGTAGCCAGGGGCTCTTAGGCATACTCCTGACACACTGATCAGGACACACAGCCTGGACAAAGTGCTTAGAAAGGGGCAGGTGAGGTGGGAAAACACAAAACCCTGGCTCTGGCCAAGTGTTCTGTCTCTGCAGTCACCATGTCCTCATTCTCCTGCCTGAAAAACACATTTCCTTTGCTGAGCAGGAAGTAGCCAGCGAGCATTTGAGCTCTGATGAATCTGGGCTAGAACAATTTCAAAAATAAATCTCAGTGTCAGCATCTACTTCACCCGAGCTGCATCAAGCAGATCTCCTCCAGATCTGTATCTTAAAGAGAGGCACAGATATCACAGCTTTTCTTCACAGCTTTTGTCTGGGCCCACTATGAGAGAGCAGGATAACACTAGTCTTGGACTGACTCAAACATCATTGTGTCTTCTGACAGCACCAAAACTCTGCAAAATTAACATGACATTACAAAGAACACACTCACCCAATGCATGTTTCATATACATATTTATATATATTTCATGTACAAAGTTACATTCTGAACCTCATGGATTCAATAATAGAAATAAATACTGAAATAACTACACTGCTATATGAGCTCTTCTGCTCACAGAAAAGAAGCCTCAAGTTTTAACAGACAGCAAGTTTAACGCTGTAGAATCCATCTCAGATTACAGAGGCAAGTAAAATTCAGCATAAGTGTCCAACAGACAAAACTTCCAAAAATTACAGACCATAAAATGTTTAAAATATATGTTTAAAAGATTGAGAAATGTGCATCAACAAAATTAATAAAGGAAACTTAATCTTGTTAGAGGGTGGGAGAGACATTTAGTGTATAGAAAAATGCTTTGAGGTGCAATATAGATTGTTACAATATGGCATAACCCTGTTAGAAAAGAACATTTAATTTTCCTAAAGAAAAAACCGTATTTGAGTTTAACCGTGTCTCGTTTTACAGAGCAGGCCTTCACAAGGCCCACCTCAACAGGGCCATGTACAGAGTGCTAAGTCAGGTTTAATCCTTTGGTAACTTTTATAATACTCACATGGAAATAAATATTCAGTTACACAGCATTTTTTTAAAGACACACGTTCTTTAGAACAGTTAGTATAATAAAACAGATTTAACATTTGTTTGTTACTAAGGCAGCCTATGATAAAGTGTCTACGCTCTGTCACCTCGATCCTACCCGGCACAGGAAAACTTTCCCAAGGAATGGACAATGCAGCCTCACCCTCACCATGCAAACACCCCTACCCAGGCAAGTCATGTGCTGCAGATTTTGTGCTTGAAATGTTTCCAAACTATTAACAAGCTGTAGCTATCAAGAGATTAGCTCCTATTTATATGATGCTTTAATCATGAGTGTAATGCATAAACACATTCTTGAGACACAATTGAGCGTGTATTGTCATCCCAGTGCCTGGGGTTTGCATACTTTATTCACCTTTCAAAGTGACCTTAAGGGGAGTTTATACAGCCCAGCACACTGTGATGGCAACGGGGACCCAGTTAATCTACTGTACCTTAGGACAGGGGATAAAGTTTTTAAATGAGAAGTGCACATGCCTTTATCTACACCCATAGTGCTACACAGTTCAGCTACTGTCTGCTTTAAAACCCTTCCACTTTTGGACAGAAGAAATCAATCATTCTCTGAAATATTTGCAAGGGCTGGCCCACTGAGGTGACTAAAATGGCACAGTGGGCCAGCTCCATTTGGCAAAAGACCAGGTACACACTTGCCAGTTTGCAGGGCTCCAGCTGGAGCAGTAACGCCACTCAGAGAAAACAGCTCATCTCTAATAACAAATTAAATCCTACACAGAACCAAGGAACAGAATTGTGCGTTTTTTTCTGAGAACATGAGAATGTGACAATTACCAGTGAGTAAAAAAAAATTTGGAGACTGTGTTTTCCAAAGAGAAAAAAAAAAAAAATTCAAGAAAATGGCAGGAAAAGCGATGAAACTGCACCACTCACAGTGAAGATTCTGCACAACAGTAAAAGTTTAGACAGCATTTTTCTTAAGACATCCAATCCCATTAGTTAATTCAGATGTGCTTCATGGTCAGCATACATGCCTATAAGTTTAAAATAGGTCTAAGAGTGTTGACTCAGGTTACTTTTGTATAATTGGTATTTGTATAATTTTTAATAAGCTTCCAGACTTTATATTAAGCCAAAGTACTTTAAGAGTGACATTCAAGATGAATATGGACAGCAAATTATGAACAACATGCTCTCATTGCTTTTGGCATTCTGAAGAGAAAAATACTACCAAGGTATTAAACATCTTTAATAAGGATTTTTACTACATAGTTCATGTCCTAAATACATATTTACGAGTGGAACAGCTGTGTACAAAATATGTCGCTTAAAAAGTATTTATACATATAAGTCTAACCAATAGACCTGAATGGAGATTTTCTGGTTTATCAGCTATGATATGCATTTGAAAAAGCTGCCTAAATATATATTTACACAATAGACCTCAGCTAAATGTGTTCATTTAAAAAATTAAGAAAATATATAAACACATGTTTGCCTGATAGACCAGAACTGCTCCTATTACATAAAAATGTTTAGGCAGGTTTAAAAAAGTGTTTCTATATTTACTCCTCTGAAACTGTTCAGTTCTCTCACATAATCAAGTTACTAAATTTCTCTGCTAATCTGAACAGCTCCAGTCATTTGAGGGTAAATGCTGGATGTTTATTAAAACCCTTCAAAACTTTTACTTTCCAGAGACTAAATTAAAGAGCAAATCTGGATTTTTAAATCTTCTGAAGTACAGAAATCATGACGTGTTTGACTTAGGTCTGATACTAAATGCAGAAATTTCAATGTAAAAGGAAGACAGTCTTAAACTCACATTTATGGTTAAAAAAAAGATGGTGAGTAGACAGAATGTCAGCCTAATATTAGTCTCCTGACTTTCAGTAATTTTCTCTGTCTTTGTGTTACCTGATAATATTGTTGCTAAATTTTTTATTTTTTTTACTAAATTGGGGTGTGGAGCTACAAAAAAAATACATTTTGTACCTAATTATGTGGAACTAGAGTTCCTTTACGATCTCATTTGAGCAGAATTTTTTCCTGTACACACTCAGTCTTTTCTCATGCTCTAATTGAGGTCTCCAACCTCCACACACATAGTGCCCTATGAGTCTGACCAGCTAGGCAGAGAAGGTCATTCTAAATGCTTAGAACATAAGGAGTTAAGACAAGAAAAGAACAAAACGTATCCCCTGTCTGAGAATTTTACCATTATTTTCCAATTTATATCAACCTAAGAATACCCTTTGGAAACAGAGTTGTTCCATGTCAGGGAGATGCAAAAACATTATGCTCAAAATTGCTCATTCCTGAGAGCAGCAGTTCTCAAACTTTAAGGTTCATTAGTGAAAATATGATTTTATTTAAATATTTTAATTTTAATTCCTATACAGCCTTCTCTTTCCCCCACAAATTCTGAAGAATGTAACAAATTAAACCATGTACAGTATATGAGCAAGATTTTCCAAGTTTGAAAACAAAAGCTGAAACATACAGTTTGCTTTAGCCCTCACTGAGTATTTGGATGAGTCTTAATAATCCATCTTCTAATTTGTCCATTTTTTTCATACTCTGGGAATAACTTTGCTGTTTTACCCAATGCATTATACAGTGAAATGAAGCTCAGCTGGAACAAAGCTGAACTCAAGTGAGACTACCAAAGAAGTGAACACATGAGATTGGTGTGGTACAGTAAAACTGTCTCAGCTGCTCACTGTGGTGTGCACACCAGCTGGAGAAACACCAGATTTCCTCACACTGTTCCATTTAACATGGGTGCAGTAAAACAGCACAAGCTAATTCTGTATAGCTAAAAGTATGACAGATTTGCAATATAAAGTTTAACAGCAAAGAAATGCTTCAACATCATGTAGTGAAACAGGTTCACAAAATAAAAAAAAACATGCAGAAGCTTTTTTTTTTTCTTTTTCTCCCCATCCACCCCCCCACCCCCCCATTTTTAAGGTCTCCAACTGCATCCTACAGGCTCACTCACTGCCACACATGACTTGCCACACTATCAAGTGACTCCTCTCAGCTTTGGCTACAGAAGGTTCAAGTGGTAGAGCTTCTCCCAGAAGTTCAGATTCTCCTCCTTCATCACCTGGAAAAAAAAACAGTGTTGTTGGAGGCAGCCAATAACCAGAACAGCATCAACACCACATGCAGCAAGACAAGAAAAACACTGAAAAGACAGTGTTGCCATATGCTGATATAAAAACATATTAAAATCTGTGAATGTAAACAGTGTGTTGCATAATTATTTCAGAGCCCAGCATTCTGCTGGCCATATTCTTTACTTCTAGCCCAAAAAATAATGGCAGTTTCATAACTATCCATATTCTACCTGTTTCATTACTTACAACTCTTTAATGTAGAGAGGCCTAATCTGCAAACTACCAGGCAGACATAGAGATGGTTTTGCCACTAGAATATTCTGGGACAAACCCAAACCTATAAATGCCCTGGGACAAGAACTGTAACTGAGCACATGTGGGACAACACAACATCCATCTCTACAGTCAAACTTTCCCACTCTTTCCTCCTGTTCCAGTTATTCCAGCTTGTCACAACTCTGCCCACAGTGGCAAAGGCAGCCTTGAGCATATTTTCACTATTGCCCTTCAAAAAGAAGAGCAGTTTTGTACTCTGAGTGACAGCAGCTGACCAAAGCTGACACTGAACTGCACATGGAGAGCCAGGACCATCAATCCAGGAGGTCACTTTAATCAGAGGAAACAGGAACTGACCTACACCTCCAGGAAGGTGCCAAATCAAATTTTGGCTGGTGTTCTTGATTAGACTCCTTTGGAGGGCTGAGGGAGCTAAACAGAGTAGCACCAAATTGCTCTTGACCAGTTTTCTGGGCTCATGTGGCACTGGCTGGCCTAAGGCAGCACTGGCACTCAGCTCATGGCTTTGCCATCATGCCACAGGACCAGCAAAAGGAGCACTTGGAATGTGACTGTTCCAGCTGCCCTGGAGTGACTGCAGCACTTCAGCCCTCACTGCACTGTGGCACAGAACTGCCTCCAGCCCTGCCTCCCACAGAAACCCAGCATGGTCACCCCAGGAACCTGCCTGGCATTGATCAGTGGGATGACAGGATTTGGAATGGCCTTCCTGGGTTTCCCTTTGTAATGGTTTATGTGAGTTGTTTTGCTGTTTGGTTGGTTTTGAAAGACTACAGGCAGATTTAGGCAAAAGGTCAAAAGCAGGTCTAAGAGTTGTGACACCTTTTCATGCACTTTTTGTCAAAGTCTCAAGCTGCAGATTATGAGCACAGAATCACAACAGTTCTCACTTTATTTCCCCAAAGAGTTAAATTAAAAAAGAAGATATATGTTTACACAAGAACTCTTCTATGGGCTTGATCATGCAAAACTGCTATCCAAGAAAAGCAGTGATCAAATATGATGGGCATGCAGAGATAAGTGATCTACTTTATTCCTTTCTACTCAAAAATGAGTAAATTTTACACTGAGCATTCTTCACTTAACACGACTTGTTTTCAGTCAGTCTGCATATTTAAGTAACTAAGGACATGTTTTCCAGCAGTTTGAGACAGAAGATTAACCTGCCAAAGAAAGACTGAAAGCATAAACAGGCAGGTGGTACATGGCTCCAAAGCAGAGTTTCAAATAAACCCTTTTTTACAGTCATCCCAAAGGTCATGGTTTATTGGGAGGAGGAGGAGAAGCTGACAGTGTGTGTCAGAATAAAAATACTTCTATCCCTGCAGTGCATGATAAAGACTGTATATACTGACCACACAAATGCACTCATTGCAATTACAGCAGTAGTTATTATGTGGTTAATACCCTTCCAGTATGAAGTGTGACTCATTTAAAGCTCAGATTTCTTACCCATTCTGAAGTCAATGTATCCTTCTCCACCACTTATCACCAACATTGATTTTAAGGGACACTGGTTGAAGGACTCTTGGGCTTGTTTATCAGCTGTTAGATCTGTTCCAGCACTACTCTGAGGGCAAACAACCTGACCTGGGTGAAAAACAGAACACTTTTTATGTCTTATCTCAGAGTAAAATCTTCTGTGCTTGGTCATTAGATGACAAGGCCTAAAGCAATTGAAATGCCTTCTTAACAGGCAAGTGCTCACTTAGCAAACACCCTTTCCACAGAAGGAAGCAAAGTCCTTGCTTGTGACCAAGCCCATTTCCTCCCATTAAACAGGGTTGCACTTAGCAATCAGACAAGTCTTGTAATTAAAATCCAATATATTGTTTCTGAAAGTATGAATTCATACTCTTGCTATCTTTGCCTAAACACTGTGTTTAACTAAGTGAACCAAGGAAACAACAATAAACAAACAAAAAACCCAAACGAATAAAAACCCTTTTGAAGATGGTAACAAAACCTCACCTGGTACTGCAACAAAGAATTTCACAGCATCCCTGTGGCCGTGGAAGCAGAGCTGTGCATGTGCCATGGAGCAGTAGGGGATGAATGTCCCTGGAGTCACTTTATCACTGTGCTCATCTCCATACACACGGATCACACTCCCTGGACGGTTCCCAGAGCCTGCTGCTGTTTTATTGGCTGTAAAAGAAGAGGAGTTGTTTTCTACTTCAAAACACAAATTGCTGAAGTGGTTATTTGTTAAGAAACCTTATGGGTACCATCTAAAAGCTAAAGCCAACTTAGATAAAAATGAAACAGGAGGGCAGCAATGCCAATTCAAGACAGAGCTGGAAAGAAAAAGATTGCATGCTTCGTTATTTTTAAGTACATCAGAAAATGGAGCAGGATTCTTATTAGTCTAGCATAAACATCAGATTTCAATATCCTACTTTTGGGAAAAAATAATTTGTGACAGGACTGTATCTTTCATAGAAAATAAGTACCTCTAATGTGTTACAGTATGAGCAAATTCCACATACTTAAGCATGTAATTAAAGACAGTTTCATTCCAACTAACCATAATGTATGCCCTTGCCAGCAAAAATTCTCTAGAAACAGCCACCTGTGGGCATGAAAGAGCTACCCTATTATCATTCTACATCTAGATTTTACTGAGAAGTTTTAAAATACATTAAACCAGAGAAGTACTCATGCTAGACATACAAGCCATCTCCATTCCAAAGACTATCAAAAGTAGTGAAAGAAACGGTGATTTGTAACAAGACAGCAAATGATGGGGATTAATGACAAAGTTATAAGATGTGGTATCACATTGGCTGGAAGAAAAACAGTCTATATGAGAGTTCAGGTGCAACACAGATGATATGCTAAACTGCTGAGCAGACTGGTGGCCATTTAGCAAACATAAAACTGCTGCGATGCAGTGACTGCAAGTGGAAAAACATTTAGGAACATACAGAGGGTAAATCTATAAGGAGTGGGAAACAGCCTCAAAGTGGCTATTAGAAGCCTGAAAATAGGTTTTGGTTCAGGATCTGCACTTACCCCGCAGCCCCAGTAAACGTCCCTGGTGGAGGATTACAGCTAGTGAGAAAGGAGGAAAGGGGAAATGGATAGGTATGACAGTAGAGGAGAAGGATTAATGAGAACCCACCACTCATATTTTGGTTTTTGATAAGGTAGAGCTTAAAATTTTAGCTCCTAAAAAAAACCAATAGATATTTAATTACGGAAGATTCAATCAAAAGTCACAAAGAACAGTATCTTATTATAGAAGTTTCAGTACAAAATAGACCACAAAAGCACTGTCACATATTTTTAAGTTTATTATTGATTAGCAACGTTTCCCCTTTCTCTCTTTCCCTGGCAGGAGGCTCCAGAGTAATATGGAATGACTCATGTTTTCAAGTACCCTTTTGGAACATCATCTGCTGCCCTGCTACTGAGACCCAGGGGACTGAGAGATGCCACTACTCATTCAGGGATGTGACTGCTTTTAAAAACCATTAATATTTCTCACCAGGGTTCTCAACCTCACTGTCAGGCTACCCCCAAAAGGCTGTTCTGACCCACAACCAACCAAGAGAACTGAAATTAAACTGAACAGCTTTAATAGGGATTTCTTCATGTTCACTCCTGGTTTGAAACAAACTCCTCTGGAAACATCAAATTAAGCTTGACACAAATTAAGAGCTATAATTTTTGAAAGCATGATTTAAAGTGTCTCAAAATCCATGACAAGAAGTCTGTCCTTCCTTAGTACATTCATGCAAGGCAAAAAAAAAAGACAATCACTGAATGGATGGACAATGCAATGGAACAATATGAGAAACAATGCATGTGTTTGCTGCTCAACAAAGATACAACATGAAGAGTTTTCACTATTAAATCACCCTAAAACTTCACCTGTCAGACTGCACTATTTTCTAGGTAACAACAGTACAATTAGGACTATCAAAGGTCTGCATTTTATTTTCTGAGACTTCTGTCCACCTGCTACAACATTAGTGTCAGGCACAAGAGTTAAGGCTTTTTTTTTTTTATTGTTTAAATGCAATCAATTTACACAGAGATTCTTCCCAAGCTTTACATACTTAAAATCTGGTTAAAATCTGCCCTTGAGCTGTTCTTTTCTCCTGAGATTCAACTGCCCTCAATTAGTTTCAGCCTATGACGAGAGTCTGGGGTCTGTTATTAAGCAAAACCCAAGATTTACATGACTGGAATTTGACCTGGATGTTAGTGCCCTGTTTGAAGAATGTGTTTACAGCTCCTGTAACTCTGAACGTGTCCTTTAAAGCATCTGTTACTTCTCTTCCAGTCCTATGTACCCACTTTGTGATGAATTCTCCAGAACTAAAGTAAATCAAATTGTATTAGCAGCAACACCAATGTGCTCAAATCAAAAATCTACTTTGTGATCATATGGCTATCAAAAATAACATTAATCAGAAACCTAATGATGTTCCATATAGGCAATAAACTTCTATCAATTATGCTAGTGCTCAGAACACCTCTAAGGCTTTGAAGTGTCCCTTTGATTCAAGCCAGCTCTGCTCAAATGGCAGTACAGGAGATTCTGGAAATGTATTATTTTCTCAGAGTAATTGTAACCACATACACAGATTTAGGTCCTAAACAGCACACAGGCCTGATCTGTTACAAACCTTAAAGAATCAGACCTGGCAGTGAAGCTTTCTATCCATTAGCAAGCATGTGAATTGTGTTTAATACTCTTTTTTTAATCCCTACAGCATATTGCACAGTGCTATTCATTGATATTTTACTTACTTTCTGTTAATGGAATGGAGATGATGACACCATTTCCTGTTCCTACCCATAAACGATTACAAGACACCATAAGTGCTGTGATTCTCACAAATGAGAATCCCAGTTTACCAGTACCTAAAAACAAAAGATGCTTTTCATCAAAAATTATGAGCAAGAATAACTTTAGTTCTACAACATAGAATCTTAAATCCAACTCCCAAATCACAAAAACAAGTAATTCCCTCCCACTTCTGAGAGAAACCAAGTAGAGGAGCACATTTAAGTTGTAAAGATAACCTAGAAGGCTCCAACACTGTAATTAAATGGAGAAACTATACTGCAAGAATCTAGCTATGAGAAAGCAAAAAAGGTACAACAGCTCCTTAATGCTGCATGGTAAAATCTTTTGGGGCTTACCAGCTTTTAAAACAAACAAAAAGTGAGTTTACAGAGATAAGATAGTAGTTTGTCATCCATTAAAATTAATTTCTCATTTGTTAGCATGATGAGGAGAGTAGAAGGCTGACCAGCCATGTGCAATGCACAACAGTGACTTGTGAAGGATTTCCCAGAGCCTAATTACCTGTGTTTGTTGTAATGTAGGTGGTCAAACTGCTCTTATACAGATATTAATGAAAAAAATCAGAAAGCTTACTAGGTTCAACAGCAATAAAAACTTGCTATTTTGAGGGGTTTTTTTGAAAAAAAGACACAATTTTTCCAGGCAGGTAACGGATTCTTCCCATTTTTAGCTATAAAAAAATGTATCAGTATAGAAAAAGAGAAAGATTATAATGGATGAGTACAGAAAAAGAGAAAGATTGTAGTGTCTCTATTGCTGCCTGACCAGCTCAACCACCGTCTTCCTCATTAGTTCTGAGTTTTTAAGGACACTTTACACACCAGGGAAGGTCAATAGACTGTAACAAATGACCCATCACCCTCATCATGCTTCACAGACTGACTCAGGCTCCTACTTCCAGATTCAAGTTTGCACAAACTGATTTTACCTGGCCTATCCACCCACCCTTACCCCAAATCTGCAGTGAGAACTGCCTGATCCCCAGCAGGAAAAGGAAGCTGCAGGAACACAGCAGTTTTCCCTGTGAACTCACCGAGCATTTTGCTGACATAGGGCTCAATGTCCACGTCCTGCAGGTGCTGGTAGGTGTGTGCGTGGTACAGGCGCAGGGTGGAGTCCAGGCGGATGGACACCCACACCCCGTCCCCCACCCACGCCAGCTGCCTCACTTGGCTCTCCCTCCTGGGGTGGGCATCAAAGGACTTCTAGGGAACATTGGGGGTCAAATCGAAAGGTAAAACAGAGGGAAGAGCAAGAAAAGCTTCTTTTGTTACTCTCACACGGATGGAACTGGCGAGTTTAAATCAAGCACAACCCTCTGATTTGCAAGATGGCAGACAGTGTTTAGCTCAGTTACAAATAACACGTGGTGCTCTAAAATTGCTGGTTCTTTTCCCTGAGTGTGATCTCAAAGCTGTAATTTCCTACTCTGTCCTCATTTACACGTCTCATCCCAGCCTGCTGCTCCAGCTTCTGTCTCCTTTGAACCATGGGCCTTTTTGGTCTGAGATCCTGCTGCCACAGCACAAGGTGCATGTGCCCAAAAAGTGTCTTTCTTCCTTGTTCCGTCATGACTGACTCTCATAAACAACCCCACCTGTGCAAAATACACACTATCCATCAGCAAAACAATCCATTTCACTTTATATGAACTTCACTTTAGTTCTCCCATATTTATTTAGTCTTCTTCACAAAACCAGGTTATTGTTGGGTGTTTGATATTTTCAGAAGAACTGAGCAGTCACCCTCAAAGGCCTGGCCCATGTCTCAGGCCAATTAGCAGGAACTGAAGCACTTCTATTGCTCAAGGCTTGCAGAAACCTTAGCCACTTTCTGCTCTTGAGATGACAGACTAAACACTGCAGATAAAGCACCAGCTCACACACCTTGTATAAACTATTATCTAACTGGAAGGAGAGTACATTCCAAAATAACACAAATCTCTGCATCTGGGTAGAGAACAAAATAAAGCACACAGTATAAGCTGGGAGCTGGCCTTACAAGGACACTTTCCAGTTTCTGGCCAGCTAAAAGTGGAGAACTAAATCTCCCAAAAACTGGTTTCAGTAAGTGAGAACTGTCTCATCATAGCTTTAAGTCTTTCAAAACAACTATTTCGTGAAACAAATTTGCTAGGTAGCCTGTTCCCATTACTGATGAAAACAGATGTTTCTGGAGTTACTCTGGAGTCCGAGCTGCAACATTAAAACACAACATTTCATTATTTCAGTCACCATTGGAACTCACCTCTATTTTCATGGCCTTTGGTTGAACAACATAGATTTTGTTCCTGTAGCCACACCAGACCTTGTCATGTACCACTGTCATGCACCGGATTGAGTGGTGCGGCCGGCCTAGGTCCAACAGGTGATAGTTTGTCAAATCCCACTGACCATCTGCAAAAACAGGAGGAAAACAAAAAGCAAAACTCACAGGAACCTGTGTTTAGTTTAAGGAAAATTTAGAAGTACAAGCAACCGTCCCAAAAGTCTAATTTTTTTTAAAGCATTGTAATAATCTGGGTAAGTCAGTCCAAGCTTAGGGCTAGGCTCCTCATTAAGAAAACAGCAACTAACATCCCAAATGTAACCTTTTTTTAAAAATAAAGTTGTACAATGATTCAGGTTAAAAATCCAGCAAAACATTTTTAAATCAGGGGCTTATCCAGTACTACAGGCTCTGCTTGACTAGGACCAGTACCTGTGAAAACAGCTTTCCACACAGCACCAGGCACCTGTTGCTTGGCTGAACATAGAAGTGTTGGCCAAGTGTTGTGCAGATTTTTTTAAAATATGCTGCAAGATCTTAAAAAAGGCACCTGAAATCTACTAAAAGGATACTAAATTTGGTCATTCAACACCAAGTAAAATTCTTCCATAGACTGAACTAAGGCCACAGATCATCAATGACATTCACTAGAGAAGCTTAGGTACTGTAAGCCACTGCACTGAGTTTTAAAAAAATAAACAACAAAACCACTAAAAACAACTTCATCCCAGATGCATCTTTTCCAGTATTTGCATTAGTGCTGTGCAACCTTTTTATTAAATGCTGAGCCCAAGGATTTAAGCATCACAAGAGAGAGATGAAATGAATAGGGTGGAAAAACAAGCTAATAGATAGTTCCAGTTGCTCATAGTAAGACCTTCCCCTTTAGGTCCTACTTCTGGAGGCTAAAGAATGGAGCTGGCTCAGGAGCAGTTTGGGCAGAAATTCTGAAGGGATGCTTACAAAATTCTCATCTAAGGACTTGCCCAGAGACCATTTTTAACTCTAATAAAACAGAAGACATGACTATAACGAAAAAGGAGAGACAATGATCAAAGAGGACTTTCAGATGCCTTTTCCCTATTTATTTCAGATCTATCCCACTCTCCATTTCAGAGTAAGAAAATACTCCACGAATGCATCACAACAGTGCAAAAACAGTACTCGAATCTGCAACTGAAATAACAAGAAATATTTCTCATGACAACCCAAAGAAAGGTCATTGGGGAATACATTATCAAAACATTACTTGTAAATGGCACATTTCTTTCCTGACTACTGCTAAAAATTCCCAGGTTTCCAGATGCAGAAGAATCCTTACCGACTCCCCGGTGAAAGATGGCCAGTGTCCCATCTGCCAGTGCAACCAAGACTATTCCTTTGACATGTCTGGGGAAAAACAAAGCACAACAACACACTCTGTTAGACTGCTCTACTCAGAAGGCAGTTTTAAAGCTAGGTAGAAACATTTTACATTTCAGCATATTTTTTACAGTCACATTAGCCCAATGTTTTGATTTCTACAATATAGCTCAAGAGAAGGGATGTAACAAGGGGTCAAAATCCAGTTCGGAGAGCTTGAAATATATCTGGCTACAATGTGTGAAGGAAACAGCAAAGATAGCAACCTATAACTGTTTTGCAGAGCTACAGCTCATCCTTTGGGCTATGTATTTCTACAGGTACAAGATTCCTTTTATTTTCCTTATTCCCCAGAAGTTTTCCACTGTCCCTCAAAGAGCATGCAGGCAGTTATGGCAACTGGCATTCCCAATATCTGAGGAGGAAATATAAAACTACTTTGGAAAGTATTTTAACAGAAATTCATTATGATTTACATGACATTCTTTTAGGACTTACACAATACTGAGAATAGAATCTTTAAGTTTAATGGCATGAACACATTTCCTCCACTGGGCCACTGACGAATGAACATATAGGCTGCAAAGACAAATCAGGAGGGATTAAAAGCACTACCAGACAAAAACAACACAAGCAAAACCCTTCTAAACTGAAATCCACAATCAAAGGGAAAATAAGTTTTCATCTTCCACTGGAAACTATGTATTCACTGAAAGGAAGAACTACAAGAGCAGCAGAATTGCTTTTTCAGAGGCATAAAGCATTACAAACTCCATCTGCAGTAAAAATTACAATTCATTTTTCTAGCATACTAAAATATTGAAAATTATAGAATTAACAGACCATAACAATTTCTTTGACTACACAAAAACCACAGAACTTCTCTGCAGATGAAGTGTTATCTAACAAAAAAGGACTTGCTAATCACCTCCAATACTTTCTTTCAATTCTATAATGCCTAAAAATGCAGCAAAGCATTCAAGGTTTTGGCTCTCTTGAGATCATCCTGTGCTTAATCTTGACTTGAGATGGTTATCAGGCCTGTAGGCACAAGAAGCAAGCTTAAAGTAATTATTATAAATAAATGTAACAAGATTAGCACTTCCTTACCATCCATTCTGTGCTCCAAGCCACATGGTTGGTAAAAGGCTACTCATTTTCTGTGCTTCTTCTCTCACTAGATCTTGCTCATTTGGCAGAACTGCAACATCCTTATATAACTCTGACTCAGTACTAGAACAAAACACCAGTTAAAATACATTTAATGGAGTGCACAGATTACTCAAGCTATAACCCAGGTGTTTACTTCACTACTGAGAGTTCCTACACTGGCTTTTGAAGTATGTGAGGTGTTTAAAAACACAGTAACCACACATGAAAGTGCAATAGAGATGAAAACCTCAATAACAATGAATTTCTTCAAGTGGACATTTACAAGGAAAACTAGGTTCCATTCAAGCCTGTCTGTATTATCTCTGGGGAATGGCAGAAGAGAATCACAAAGCACAGTCTTGTACCAAGACTATGTACATAAATCTCAACACACTTAAAAAGGAAAAAAAAGTAGCCATTTTGTCTCCATGCTATGTTCCTACAAACATCATATTTCTTTTTTAAAATACATTTTAGAAGGTATGAGGACTGAGAGTAGGTACTTAGGCTGATACACTGGAGATGCCTCTGTTGTATGCTGCACTCCCAAGGGATCTGTAAAGACATGCTCTGTGTAGACTCCAGTTTGTGCAATATCAGCTGTGTCTTCTCCTGTCCCTGCATTGACTTCTGTTGCTTCTGTTGCCTCCTCTGCCGTTGGAATGTTCTCATCTACTGAATTATTTTCAGCTGCAATATCTATGAAACAAACACATTTGAAAAACTTTTTAACAACTACAATAGAATTTGTTTTGTTTAAAACAGCCAGAACTTGATACTTAAAACTGAAGTGAGTAGCTGTTACACCCAGACAGTTACGATTTCCACATGAGAATCAAAAACATCACATCAGAAATGGCCAAATATTAGCAGGCTGCACTGTATAAACAAATGTCAAGTGCACTTTAAGTATCAACCCAGTGACTGATGGCTCAGACTGGCCATTAAATGATTAACTAGGACAGCAGTGAACAGGGCCAACTACCACATATCCATTGACAATTGTATCACCATACAGCTCTGCAGGGCATATGACAAAAAACAGTATGAATGCTTATGAAACAATCAGTTTCACTTAAATCTCTATTAAGACTTGACAAAATCTAAGGCATTTATTTTAGTCACTCTTTGGCAAGATATGCATTTCAAATATCACATTAAAATCTCTCTAGAGCAGGCACAAGAATTCTCTCAAGTACCTGCAAGAAGCAGCTGCCAATTCCCCTTTCATGTCACCTCCACCACGTTTTCAGCTACAATTTACACATTTACAGAGAGTTCATGTTATCACAGCTCACATGCTGTTAACCTCAGCAGTTGCACCACTTATTTCCAGCTGCATCTCGAGGTGTGTGGCCAGCCCTGACACACCTGTAGTATTTCTCACATACCTGACTGTTTCTCTGCCACAGGTGAGGCCCCATTGATGTCCTGGGCACCAGGAGCCCCTGTGAGACCCTCAGCAGTGCAGCCCACCACGGTGATGCCCCCCAGCAGGCTGTCAGTGTCAGCAGAGCTGTTGCTGGTCATACTGCTACACAGGGAGGATTTGTCCACTTGGCTGGAATCTGCTTCCTGGGACCCCTCTTCTCCTGCAGGGTAGTCTGTTTCCCTTGCCCCTGAAAGAGATTAAACTTGGAGTAACATAATATCCTGAGCTGGAAGGGGCCCACAAAGATCCAGTCCAACTCCTGGCCCTGCACAGATACCCAACAACCCCACCTTTTGTCTCAGAGCATTGACCAAACATTCCTGAAAATCTGGCAGCCTTGGTGCCATGACCACTGCCCTGGAGAGCCCTTTCAGTGTCCCACCATGCCCTGGAGAAAAATCTTTTCCTGATATCCAGCCTAAACTTCCCCTGATACAACTTCAGGCCACTCCCTTGGGTCCTGTCACTGGGTGTTTTTCACAGGGATAAAGCTGAACCACTTCTCTAAGCTTGAAACTGAATGATCTTACCAGCAACTGAGACTTAACATGCAGACAGCCCCTACCTAAAAAGGTTATTTTAATATGATCAGCAAATGTGGAAGATGCTGTCACAAAGCTCACAAAACAAAAGCAAGATCAACTTATGCTTGCACTATGTCATTCATTGTATTTCAATCTGCAGTTTTCCAAATAGCTTATTTCTATTTTAATTATATCTTCATCTTAACTAGATTTCATAACAGTGCATGTAGGCAAGGGCACCTATCTATATCTTTATGAAGAATTTAGGTGCAACAGATCCTTTGTTCTGGAAGAAAAAACCATTTTTCTCATGTTCAATCCTCTTATACTTTCAAGACTTAAAATACACTCAAATGTAACAAGGATTCCCTCTGCAGGGAGCTCCACGACTTGCTGCTTATCTTCAAGAGGCTGAAGAGGTTAAAAAAGCAACCAACATATTATTCTTTTTGTGATGTTCACAATTCCATAAATTATTGAAACTGCTGCACAGTTTACAGTACATCAAACAAAATAGTTCCCCTTGGCTGCTGACATCTCTCTGACTTTTGGTTAATTTTGGTCAACAGCCAAGTGAAGAGTGAAACAGTAGGGCAGAAATGCAATAGTTTAATGTAGAACCAAACACTTTCTTATTGCTGTGTTACAGTAACTTTTTATCACACTAAGTAACAAATCTGTAGGTTTTCATTGCATAAGAAAAGCTGAATAAGAAACAGTTAAAACAGCAGGAGCTGAAGCAGCCCAAGTGTTTACCTGGTACACTGGCAATACAAAGCACGTGAGAATTGCAAACAATGAAACTGTCCAGAATATTCCCTGGTTGATTGGCATCAATAATGATGACTTTTGTAGCAGAATGTGTACTAGTACAGATCCAAACTAGACTGGATAATTCTTCCTGATGTTTCAGTTCCTTCTGCTGATCCTGAGGGAAAACAAAGGCAGAAATAAACAACAGAAAGGGGGACAAGAATAGAATTATTACTTTTGATCTTTTATGGTCTTACATTTTCACCAACAGAAATACACATAAATATATGGGAAGGTAAATATCTTCAATGACACTGTAAAACTACACATAGTTACTCGTTCTCTATGTATCTGAAGTATAAAGCTCCCTCATATTCCAAACTTCTATTAAAAATATATAAAATATTATAATTACACTGCATAATTATACAGTTAGATAAGTATAAAATAAAAACATTATTGACATGACAACTGCCATACTCAGTATCTTCACAGGTTAATGGGATATCCCAAAGCACTTCAAAACTAAGACTTTGTTTTTATGCCCTTAATATGAATTCCATTCACGGCAGTTAGAACATGAACAGTTCTGTCACAAATAGTTTTTAAATGAGGCAGCACTGGTATAAGCAGTACATCATTTTGATATAAAGTTGATTTGCTCCTGAGATTCACCAGCAAGGGAAGAAACAAAGTATTTAATAGTTGGATTCAATAACCCAAACATCCTGGGCTAATGACTAACCAAGCAAAATCTATTTGCTACCAATGAAACTCATTAGAAAATTCTTTATTACTCTACAGTTACACAGTAAAGACATGTAACTATATAATTTATTAAATGTGCCTTGCAATGACCTTACCTTGAGCTCCTGGTCTAGTTTATCTAAGCTACTCTGGGATCCTGTTTGCTGCTTGTTGCCATCTGTTTCCACACTAGTCACATCATTGTAGAATACACTGGCACCAACCACAGACCCTCCATCTCGTGTCTTCCCTCCTGACAGGTTGACCCCTACAGCACACCACAGCTTGGGAGAAAAAGAAATATTTCACTTGAACCTCAAACTAAAAAGAGACACAAGCATTGTTAAATATGCTAAGTGATATCAACAGTATCATATATCTGAAGTCCATTTTAAGTCATTGATTACAATTAAAGTAATGCACATTTTACTGAGACAAATTCTTCTTCACTAGGTTTTAAAATGAAACAACTTAATTTGAAAAAGAATGTAATTGAGTCCAAACCAAAAATATTCAAGCTATAGTTTGCCCAAGTCTCTCTATCATCACTGGAAATATCCTACCTTCATAGAGTTATCCTTCTCATCCAAAGGCCTCAGGTAAACAGGTACGGGCAAGTTCTTCATCTTATTTTCACCCTGTCCACCATTTGCCACCTAGGCAAAAAGCAAACGAACAGGGGAAGTTTTACCTTCAAAAGATGCTTACAATCTTTGGAATCAGTTGCTCAGAATTTATTAAACACAATTAAGAGTTTTGCATTATTGCTCTCTTTAGGAAGATTCTTCACTGCTAAGTTCAATCAAAGAAAGCTGGAATTACTCAAACACAAGCTGTGAAATCACACCCTATACAAATGTGACAAAATATGAAGCTGTTACCATTACAGTTGAAAACATCACACCTGTTTGTACTTCTGAGGTAGACTCCAGCCAAAAGCTTGCACTCTGCCATCCTCTTTCTGGACATGGGCTTTCACTTGGCGATACTGCTCCCTCTTCTGCTCCCGGCGTGAGGCTAAACTGGCTTCAGTTCTGGGCAAGAAGCAGGATTGAGGAACTTCTTATTTATGCTCTTTACAATCTCTTGTGTAATGGGAATTGCTGTTAAACTCAATAACCAAGATCAAGCTGGAAGCACTGGGTTACCAAGGATATCCCTAGTTTTTTTCACCTATCAGAACACCAGGTTTCCTGAGGGACATTTTTAAGGGATTGGTGAAAAACAGGCAAAACCAGAAAGTCTATTGCCAACATACTTAAAATAAATGAACTTGGGTTGTGTACCTCTAGTAGAACCTTTAAAAGTTGTAATTTAGAAGGGACATATTGCCAAAACAAAGCACAGGAGAAAAAAAATAATTACAGATTCTTGTTAGCCTGACTCTTAAGTGAACCTTAAGTACCTGTACAGTTATTGCCCAGCTACAACATTTGCATACAAAAGTGTACCAGCTGTTGCCTCCTGTACCTAAATGCACTTTTTTGAAAGACAGTGGTATTCACCAAGTAAAATACTTCAGCCAGGTGCTCAAAGTATTTACCCATTGCTGCACATTTCACTCTGCACTATCTTGAGTTCTTATGAATCAACACTTACTTCAGGACAACATTATACTTCACTTGCCAGCATGCTAGTAATCTCAGAGGACTAAAAGAGTGAACACTTGATAGAGCTTATCTACTAGTATAAAACAAGAATGTCTTACTCTTCACTGAGGAATTCAAAGGCTTTAGATTTGTCACTGGGTAATTGAGATAAGGTGCTGCTTCTTTTCTTGACTGATGGAGTAATGTGCGAGGTTGGAGCATTATATTTAACATTGACAGGAGGCTCTGGTTTCTTTGCTGTATTGCTGGATGAACTGAAGAGCCTACTAAAACTAGAAGAAGAGAAAAAGACAAGAGTCAAGATTTGTCAGATACATCCAAATTTGACTGTGCAGGCAAAACACAGCATATGCCAGCCTGCTGAAAACAGTTAAAGTAAGAAACTGGAGCCCAACATAGCAGCAGCCACCACACACTCAGCAACACTCTCAAAGCACAAAGACTCATGTCTGTAAGAAAAATTCTTAAAGGATTATTATCCCATTTATCAAATGCAATGGGAACTTCACCTTGGATGAACATCTACAGGGAACAAAGAAAATTAGGATGTGAAGAGCACACCTGGAAGACAATTGTATGAAGGACATTACTTCGTGCAGAGAATTTTAAAAACCCCACTATTTTCTATGCAACAAGATAAAACAGTTATCAGCAAATCACAAGATCAAAAGGATTATTTAACAAATATCTTGTTGTGAAAAAAGACTTGTTTAGATTTAAAGAGCTTGAAGTCAGCAAGGAGAATGTAACAATCAGTAACCTGTACTTCACAGAGGGAAAAGAAGCTGAAATAAATGCAATCCACATGTGCTATTCAGGTTTCTACTTTTCACCATAAAAATGAATCTGGAAAAAATGTTCAGAACAAGAATCCTGGTGCACATGCAGCTAGAAAAAAATTCCAGCACTTCGGCATTTAACTTTACAAAGTGCACAGCCACTCACTATATGCTGTGGTTTAACAATACATTTTGTCTTCCAGACCAGTCTTACCCAGTTGTCATGCTGGACAACAAGAGGAGAAGGGTTAAGATATCTTCATTTGCCAAAAAAACAATTAGCTAACATACACAAATGTGCCCACTAATTGGTTAGGGTCTTTATTTCTGCCAGTGAGTTGTGTTTCTATACTTACAATTGCCAAATGCTTGATCTTTTCTTCTCTTGCATGGCTGGATTTTCTCTGGATGCTCTACAAGAAATGAATTCCAAGTTTACTGAGTCAGTAACAAGTAAAAAAGGAAAAGGAATGGAGCAGTGTGTAACTCTTATTTTTTAAAAAAGGATAGCATCCTGAAAATAACAAAGCCTGTTTTTTCACACTGCTACTTCTTTACTTATCAGAGGACAATCTTGAAATTCCCACTAGAGGAAATTAAGTTAAGTTACATAATAAACTTCATCCACATTTCTTTGCATCCCAAACAAATTGGCAGACAGAAGAGACAAGTCTGCATAATACTTTGTAACAAAAAAAGCACAAAAAAAGCAGCAAACCATTTTAAATTATTCTGCCCCTTATTTAATATTTTAACCATTGCTTTTTGTTTTAAAGCCTATTAATCTTCAACACATCAGTAAATAATTGATAAAGAGAGTGTTCCCATAGCCATAAATAAGATAGGAGAGGATTTTACAGCAGACAATAGCTACAGAAGAACAAGCCATGGCTGTTGGGAATGTGCATTTTTCCTCCCAAAGGGTCACAGGCATGAGGACAATGGGAACAATTACATGTCACTGCTGTCCATGGCCAGCAGGCAGCACCACAGCCTCTGGTACCTGTGGTCGGGGACAAGGATGGGCTGGGCTGAGGTCTGAGGCAGAAGACTTAGGTTTTTAAACCATACCTTCCAAACAACTGAATATGAGACCATATTCATGAGATATGAGACCAAATCACCATCTTTACTGCTTATATTTAACACACCTTGCACAACTTTAAACTGTTTCATCTTGAACAACCCAAGTCCTTCCAAAGGTATTATGCTCAGTCTGAAGACTACATTATCCCTATCCTGACATCAAAAGATGTGTACACACAGAGTAATTTTTACTGCCCACCAGATTAATGTTATTTACAATTACCAACTTCTGTAACTGTTCCAAAATAAGCATCCCTTGAAAAAAATGTGTGTATATCACATCATCTGAAGTAACACATCTTCACTGAGGTCTCACAAAGAAGCATTCTGACAAATTATATGTCCACAACTTAAAAACAACATTTCTCATGGCCATGAGGAAAACAAGCAGAAGGCAATGAACCTGCTGACCAGATCACTCAGCAGCTACACATCACAAGGAGCTGTGTCAAGGATCCTGTAAGAGCCCTTTTTCACCTTATCATCTCAGTCCATCGGACAGCCTCCTGCAGCTCCATCAGCCTCTCCTTGTACTGGTTCCTCTCCATCAGCACTCGCGCCATCTCCACCCGCGTGAAGCGTTTCCGCTGCGCCGTGGGCACGTCGCTCTGGGCACACAGGGAGACAAACATGGCAGGGACAGAGCAGCACCACAGGGCCCTGCACAGCCACCTCTGCCCCCTGCTCACAGCCAGGCTAGGGCACAATTCCAGATTTCAAACAGTTTGGGATTTGGAAATAGGAGTTTTACCTTCCTCTCCTGCCATCCTTTGTACTGCAATATATTGTATTGCAATATATTTGCAATGTATTGTGAATGAAAACAGCTCTTCAAAAAAAGAGTGTGATAATAGAGGGCAGAGAGGAAAGCAAGCAAACTAATCACTGTCAATTTAAGCTTACTTGTGCTCTTTAGATCTTCTGTTATTTCTATACAGGGACGAACTTCACCACTACTTATTAAGCAGTAAGTTTCAGTAGCAATCACTAAACACTAATGGCCCATTGAATTACACACACATAACCACACACATATACACCTACATCATCATCCTCTTTAGCCTTCTGTCTTGCTTCCTCTGCTTCTGCACGAGCTCTAAATACAAAATAAAAAATTGCATTGAATACCACAGTAGAGTTTTTCTTCTTTTCCTTTTTCACAACCACAGAATTACACTTACTTTCTCAGCTCTTCTTCCAGTTCTTTATTCTTCTCTTCAAGCTTTTGTTTTGCTTGTTTTACAGCCTCTAATTCACCCTGTAGCACATCCTTTTCACAGGTCAATTCATCCACCTTTGCTATTAAATCATTCTTCACTACATTCAGTGCATTTCTACACAAACATTGAAAACACATGGTTAAAAGGATGACCATGGTCTCGCAGTTCAGCTTCAGCCTGGTTTCATTTTTGCAGACCTACACATTTCTTACACAGAGCTGCTGTAAAACAACACAGCTTTCTTAGAGGTCAAACCATGTCCCCCCAAATCTCCAACATTCAAACACATTCACATTCTCTCTATTAGACAACAGTACTGATAAATCAGTTTGCTTAGAATAAATTCCTCAACAGTGCTCTAGTGGATTTGCCTCTGCACTTAAAGCTGTGTTTCTGACAGGGAGTTGATCTCATCAGTACACAGCACTGCATTTCTTGGAGCCTTACAAGGATAAAAGCACATTTTGCTTCTTAGATCTTTAATTTCTAGAGGAAGACCAACTCAGACAAATACACCTACAAATTCACAATACTCACACCCCCACTACTCTTAGAACTGAAATCACATTTGTATAGTTCCAATTCTGTATCTGAATATTGAAGATATAATGAAATAACTGGAAGCCAGTATTTTTACATAAAGATTCTCACTTACTTTGTCTCCAGCAGCTGAGTGTTTTCCAAAATAAGGTTTTCAACCTCACGCCCCATTCCTTTCCAAAGGAAACAAATACATGAAATTAGAATATAAAATGGTTGTTTTTACAAAACTTATGTTTTGCCATTGTCTAAAGTCAACTGAATTTTAAGTATGACAAGCTTGTCAGAAGAACTGTGAGCTACCTGAAGTTTCAGGTCCAACCTACCTTCTACAATTAGCTTCCCCCCCACCTTCTCCCAATCTGACATCAATTAAAGCCCAAAGACATCCCTGACTAAGCACAGGCCAATGCTGCTACTCTGTATATTTAGATCTTACAGTACTAAGTCAAAAACCAAACACAGCATATGTTGCAGAAGTATCAGACCACAAAAAGTTAAGTTTAAAATGCTCAACTGTCTTTTACACCATGTTAGATATCGAAGTGGATCAGTTACAAACACAAGACATGCTGAATAAAGCTCAGATTGTGAAAGCCCTGCAGATTTCCCCAGAGCAAATGATACCTTACCAAAGAAATTATGGTCTTTAAAGCCCATGCATTCCATGTAGAGCAAAAACAAGAACAAGAAACATTTCATGTGAGGTGTAGTATGAGCGAGGACCAATAAAAGATTTAGACTTAGGAAGTAAGAGTGAATTAAAACAAAGCCACCACCAAAAATCTGAAGTGGGATATGATGTGATTAGAAGCAGGATTTATACAGAAGACTGATGTTGAAGAATTTAAGTTTGTCACAACCATTTCCATTGGTTAAACCTCTTATAAAAATCAGTAACTTAATAAAAGTCTCTCATTTTCTGCGAAATAATTCAAAATCACAGCCCTTCGAAGAAATTCAAAGCCATTCAGAAGTTTCCAATTAATATGCTATTATGGAAAAAAGTGAACATAACTTCTCAAGTAACTCCTTCAGTGTTACTTAAATTTCTGGAAATTAATTTCTCACCCTATTTTTTGCATACCTTATATAATTTTCAGAATTTTAAAAAAGGTAATTTCAGGAGAGAATAATTATTTTGCATCTTGCACAGCAAAATAATTACCACACAAATAACAGGAGAAATTATGTTAATTCAAGATTAACATAATGAATGAAAAAGGTATCTTAATGGTGGAGGCCTTTTAAAATACTTAAGGAACACAATCTTCTAAGCAACTTTGGCAGCAGAAGACTTTAAAGATATTTGGGTAACAAAGAAAAAAGGTATCTATAAATAGACATGCAAGTCAAAGTTCCCTCTTTTGACATTTCCCTCTCTGGGTTTTGGATTAAAAGTAAATGACGTTGACTGAAGTAACAGATCAGCCATGGTTAATTTATCAATATCTGGAGAAATCCCCTATACTACAGCCATTAAGAGATTTTACTGAAGTTGCTATTGCCTTTTAAACATTTTCAGTATTCACAGATAAAAGTACATAGGATAACATCCAACAGGTTTCAGGATCTATTATAATGCAAGAACAAAAACTAGAAAGCCAGAGTGCAACAGCAAAAAAAAAAAAAAAAAAAAGATACCAAGCGGGGAAAAAATACAGAGAACATATTTCATGAGAGCAGCAGCCAAGAATGTCTAACTGGAGAAGCAACAGATTTCAAGGATTTTTTGAAAAAAGAAGCATACACACCAGAATATTCCCCTGGGTATGCAGCCCAAGAGAAAACAGATTGGAGAATCCCAATTAACTATTTTTACACAACTCCATGCTGAACTTTAATGCTCACTTAGAACAGGTCCAAATGCTTTAAACACACTATCCTGGATGTAGGTGTGGCTTTTCAGGTTTTGGACTATGGCTGTCCTCAAAGTTAAATGACAATTCTAAAATAAAATTTTCAGAACAACATGTTCTGCATAACAAATGCAGGTATAACCCTAGGCTGAGTTTGCACACTCTGGTGTTTCCAGCAATAGATTTACAGAAACTAGTAATAAACTCACTGACAAACCTTTAGTAAGTTATTCTAAAAAGTATATAATCTTTTGTCCATTAAAAATAAAGCATTAGAATCAGGACATCCTGACAACAGTTTGATTTCTATTACCAATTTATCACAGCTAAGGGATGGATGTTGCTCCATGTCAATACTTCTTCAGCATCTGTATTTTTGCATGCAGGAAGTGTGATTAGCTGTCCCTGTGACAATGGAATGACATCCAAGAGTTTTGGATGGAGTATGCTGCAGTAAGGATGTGGAAAGCCTCACTGCTCAGAGCAACAACAAAGAAAAACCATCTCAGACTGGAGATAGGCCCATTGCTCCTAGTGAGTAACACCTGCAGAATTGTCACCTGTTTGATGTAAAGTAAGTTTCTGGAGGAACACTGAACAACCAGAAATCCAAATTGCACACAGGAGGTTTAACAGTTCCAACAATCTGCATTTTTGCAGGGTCAGAGGACAGAAGCAAATGAGTTTCTGTCCTTGACTGTCAGCACACAACCCATTTCAGAAGAGTGACACCTGCATTTTATACATTTCACAGAACCAGCTTTCATTATTTCAAAATGAGGCCTGAACAATTATACAGCAGAAAATATCTTGCTATATTGTTTATAGAAAGATTATTCTTCTGATGACCTTTCTGATCTTGGTCAAGTCAAAACTCAGAATTTTTTCAGTCAGCATAGAAGTAACAGCAAGCTGCTTAGGGGAAGGAGAAATGTGGGTTTCCCCTCTCTTGTCAATTAACAGTTTGATTCTCAAATTGCCACTATTTCATTTGCTGCAATTCTCTTTCAAGTTGAAATCCCTAAGGAGGTGATAAAGCCGGGCTACTACAGATCAGGCATGACCTGAATAAAACTACCTAAAACCAGCTCAAGACAAAAATCTCTCCTTGAGATAAAAATCCTTATGTAAGAGAACAGACTGGGAGAAATGGAGAATAGTGTAGGAAGTGCCCCAAAAGATTAAGATCATTATACAGAAAGAAAGAACAAACACTTTCTTCTGGTTTTACACTCCAATGACTACCTTAGGATGCTACTCAATTTTAATGCAAATGAAGTCTACCAATAAATCCAGCAAGAATAATTACACACTTCCTGAAAAGGAAAACTGCTGTATAAAGCATCTTTAAATAAACTTTCTTACCCAGTAAATCTGCACCTTCATCCACATCTCCAATTAGGCCAGAACCAGCAGATGACAGCTCTTCAAAGAGTGACTCTGTGTTACGGTCAAATGCTTTGTTCTTGATGCCTTTGGTGGGAGTGCTGGGCAGAGAATTAAACATGGCATGAAAAAGCAGGAGGTAACACTCCCCTAATGAAGAAAAGCTTTCTCTGTGTTTTTTACCAGTAATTCATCTGTTCCCTCTAACAAATCCCACAAGCTTTCAGTTGGCTTACAAGTTCTAGATTATATTTTCAAATGCTGCTTTAGCATCAAGATCCCACTCTTGAAGTAGTTGCTGATACTGAGCTGGACAGGATTTTAATAAATTAAAGCATATCAAGTGTTGGCCTATAGAAATTCAGTTGTGTCAGGACTTAGCCCAAATGCCTGAAGAACAGACAGCTCAGCTAAACTGGAAGTCATTTAATATAACAAGAATGCAAGAGAACTGAATAGTAGGAGGTCAAAATATTCCTCTGGTCAGAGAAGGGGCTCCTTTCACACAAAGCTCTTACACCCAATACAGAGTCATTTTATCCTTCTCATCACAAGAATGAAACAAAGACAAGAAAAGGAGAATTCCCATAAACAGCATCTTTCAATAACCTTCTAGAATTTGTCTTCTTCCTCAAATCGCAACACACAACTTACCTGGAACCCTTATATCCACTGAGATCTTTATCCATATCCAGTTCTGGAGTTGAGTCAATGATTGCCTGAACTTCAGATTTTTCTTCATTTTCATTTCCTCCTGGGGCAAAGCAAGTGGTAAGGCCCATAAACAAAATCATCATGACATATTAACTACATGTAGTAGCTCTTAATTACCAACTTAGGATACTTCTGTTCAAAGACTTATCAAGGGAATTAAATGAGAACACACAGATTTTGATACTCTAGTGCAGACACTGGAATTTCTAGGTCTCTCCTGAATTTAACACAAGTCATCCAACAGCAGTTATTTCCTACTATTTCTGCAACTGAAACCAAGATGTCCAACACTTCATGACTCTTTGTGCCTTTTCTACTGCCAAAGAAGTGTCATAAATAATTCTAATTCTGAGGAAAAAAAGGACTAAAGTCACCAATAAGCAACAGACTTATCTCTGACCAATATTCTGTACTCCGTAAAACATTGAGCAAAACCCCCATTCTCATTTGTGGCGCAACAAAAGATATTAATAAGTGATCAAATATGACATCCATAGTAACCCTACATTAAGAAATTAAAGCAGCTCACCAGTGCACACATTTCTTGTCTCTTGAGCTACCTGTACTTCAGTATTCTTGCTTACATCCAGCTTCTCATTCAACATCTCTGTGTCCTTTGCAAGCCCTTCAACATTTTCCTTTTGAGGGGTTTCAGCAGCCAGTGCAGGAACATCTGAAGCAGCTGTGGATGCTGGAGTAGTACATTTGGAGCCTGCTTGGCTAACATCAGAGAGCTCATCCTAGAATTGCACCATTACCAGTAAAAAATGAACAAAGTGTTATTCGAAGAGTTGGGCATATAAACTAAGGAACAGACAACAAAATCACTGTATTTTACTGAAAATTATGCAAATGCAAAGACAGATGAATAAAAATTGTATTTTAAGTCAGTACAGTCATCTTTAACCTATAGCTCTTTCACTCTTGTTAAGTCAGTTACAGCTACATAAAAATGCCTTTATTTTTAATAGTAATGTTTGATCTCAGCTGGTAATTTTAGTCACTACTTTTCTGTGAAGTCTTCCAGAAAACAAGCAGCATTCTCATTCTAAGAATCCTCCTAGCTGCACAATGAGCTGCTTAATCTTTCCAAAGCTGTTATAAAATTAATGGTTCAGAATATACATGGTACCTTAAAAAGCAGCCACTGAAGCACTGATGCAAACATGCATTGAACTGATACAAAACTGTAGTAATTCACAGAATCATAATCACAGAATGGGTTGGGTTGAAAGGGACCTTTAAAATCACTTTGTCCCAACCCCCTGCTGTGAGCAGGGATGCTTTCCACTAGACCAGGTTGCTCCAAGCCCTGCCCAGCCTGGCCTTGAACATTTCCATATCTGCAAGCACCTCACTCAGGTTTTATGTGCTTCCCAGGCTGAACTGTGAGCACTGGCTGACACTGGGAATGAGACATGGAGTAACTACTGCAGTAACTACTTGTCCAGTTAGATTTCACATCAACCAAGGACCATCAGTAAACAGCTCCTCCTCAGAAGCTGATTCCTGTCAACAATTTACAATGACACTGTGTCAAGACCCACAATTATGGCATTAATTATGGATTTAATCCAGCTGCTGGACTTCAGATTGGGGGCATCACTCAGAGCTGCATCAGGCACTGGGTGGGAGGGCAGAGCAGTGTGTGACACAACCAGAGGCCACTACCTGAATATTCCAACAGCCTTTTTTGGCTCTTCTCTCATCTCTTCCGTTCACATTTTACCTCCCATTCATGCCCAGACCCACATCAGATGTCTGATCTATAACTTGACCAGCACATGACAGTGAACAACAGCTCACTGCAGAGAGGAAAACAAGTCTGCCTGTTTAGGCCAATAGTTTCTAGCACACACCACTAGAGGAATCTTGTTGGGGAAAAAAAGATGAAACTTGAGGCTGAGGTGTGCAAAATGAAGGCAGGATGGTAACTTTTCACTGAAAGTTCTCCTAGGGTTTGTTTGGGAATCAGAAGTGAAAGCAAGGCTCCTGAACAAGTCTGTGACATTTTTTAAAGAGAATGTGACTGAACCTGCCAAGAACAAAACAGGTTTAGGTTTTGCAAAGCACAAATTCACTGCCTGCCTTTTTGAGGAGGAAATGAAACTGAATTTTAAGGTCATTTTAAAAAAGCACAGAAGAGACCTGCATGTAGATATACTCTGACTCACTTAGCACAAGATTACCATGAATCGTAACTTAGAGATTTCTCCTTTTGGAACTTACTAAGGCAAAAATTTTATTTGTGTGGGGACAGGGAGCAAAACACATTTATGTGTATCAGCAGAAATGTAAACCTTGCTTGATAGTAACATCCCCACGTTGAATTTGCAAGGCCTAGAAACAAAAATACAGCACTAATTGCCTATCAATTACTGACAGTTCTCATTGTTTTATAGTAAATTGCAGAATAACCAGTTATTAATATTCAATTTTTCTGTCACAAGTATTCAGAAATACCTCTAAAGGAATAAAAAAAAAGAAAAAAACACTCTGCAATTTACCCAATTGCCTTTTGAATGCGTGAAGTTGAGGCACTGGATAATGGTTCATACTTGAGCAAGCAGATACAGAAGGGAGGAAGTGGTGCTCCTTACCAAGGGCATCCAGAACTCACACAAATGAGGAATAAAACCTCAGCAGAGCTGCTGGCTCTGTTTAAACATTTCTACATCTTTGTATTCCAAGAGCATCCACTAACTGATGCAGCACAAACTGATCACTGACTTTCACACACAAAGCTCAAGGAAAACAGCTTGATAGCACAAGAAAAAAGCAGGGAAGAAAATGGTCCTTTCCCTAAGGGAATTTCAAATCACCCCATCTATTTTATCTTTCTGACTTTATTATCTATGATATTTTTTAGCTTACTCTTGGAAGCCACACAGATTAAACTATTACAAATATTAGTTCTAGAACTAATGAAAAGGGAAAGCAATTTCATTAAGTGACACTGAATTAATCGGAATATCTCAAAGCCTAAACATTTGAAAGTCAGTGCTGTGTTGACTTAGCAAAATTGACTTTTTTTGTCATGTTGCCAAAAGACTTTTCCTGGGGGAAAAAAAAAACAAAAGAAGAAAAAGTAGTTTAAAAATTCAATAATTAAATCTGAAGTAGTAACTCATCTGCAGTGCTGTGCAGGAATGAGTAGAAAAGAATGACTGGTACATAATTCTGTGCCATCTTACAGTGACATTCAGCAATGTCACTATTGTACAAGCTACAGAATACTCAGATTTTTTCATCTCTGCCATCTCCTCTTTGTGATGCTTTTGGAAGAAACATTGACCATTAATGAAAGTTTCAGGCGTGAATGGAAAATAGATGCTAGAAAGCAGCAGAATCTTGTTTGTGCCTTGTACTGGATGTTAAAAATATTCAGAAGAAAAGTATTAGAGAAAAAAGTTTCAAATGCTGGTTTTGACTTCAATATATCATGTTATTCAACAGCTTCCCTTCAGAGGTACTTTACAGCTACAACGTAAAGATGTTCCTTTGGACTCAAAGAACTTAATTCTGAATAAACAGATTTGAATAACTACAGTTTGTGCTATTTTGTGAATTCTCATTTTAGCAGGGTATTATTTTTAGAATAATTATACTAAGAAGCCTGTTTTGACAATATGGATTAGCCAATTTTCTGAAGGGAAAGATGGAATCAAAAGCTTCCCTTTTCACCTCATCTCTACCTACTCTTAGTCATAACTTGTATTTAGTGTACATATTTCAGTCAGCTTTCCTAAAATCTACCAATTTACTGATGTTAATAGCATAAGACAAAGGACATATTCAAAATCCAACCTCCTGACTAGCACCCTTTTAAGTGACAAATTTTTAGAAGCAAACTCACATTGTCACTTTGATATCCCTGTAATTAACCACTACTTACTCTTCCCATTATCTCCTTATGACCTCCACAATAAATAAATGGATTCCTATTACCTCCAAATAGTTTTTGTAGTTCTGATCAGTTAATATTCCCCTGCTAGGCAGGTATTAAGTTCACTTAAGAGGAAAACTCCTCTCAGCTGTATGCCTTTCCAGAAATAACAGTACATCCATAGGCTTCAAAAAAAACCTCATCAAGAAATATATATTGGGAGGATTGACACATTCTGGAGTTCTTCACCCTGCAGATCCTCCTCCTGCTGTGCTGTGAGAGCACCCTAGACTGCCAGACTCATCACACTCCAACACCACCCCCCCATTCCTCCACTCCTGCAGATTGTTTTCTTCTACCCTCTCACAGGTGGCACATAGAACAACTGCAGGACTCATAGCCAAGCTATGAGCAAGGGAAATCATGATCACAGGCTAATTTAGGAAAGTTAGGTCATTCTCAGCTCTGTGGTCTACCTGCACCATACACCTGGTAGAAGGCAGAGGCTGCATGAAGAGCACTGCCCATGTTGTAGCCAAAGCTTTTCTCTAAAGCAGCATTAATAAAACTAATTAGACCGTTCCCACTACCTAGTAACATATCTAGTGTGGAAAAACAAGTTGGAACCTTTAGAAAGGGCCCTTAGTCAGAAAGAAAAGACCCACTGCTGAGAATAAGAGAACTAACCTCTATTACCACTCATTTGGAAAATGCCCCCAAAACTTTGTTTCTTGTACTAAGAAAGTTCCCTCAAAGCTCGCTGGAGTATGCAATGCACTTGGCTTATACAGAGATGTTTTAGGGGTCTACCTCCTCTCTTTCAATTTGGTGGGGATTTTTGGTGGTGGTGTTTTGTTTTTTTTTTTCCATCCTCCCAAAGATCTACCATGTGTTATGGGAGTTTTCCCTGCCACACAAGGCAGCCAGGCTGTGCTCACCTTGAGGCTGGTGTGGGAGCGTGGCTGGCTCAGCTCGTGGAATTTCCAGTGCTCTGCCCCAGGCGTTTCCGCCGCCTCCCTCTGAGCCTCGGGTGTGAGGAGAGCATCTCCTGCAGGTAATGGGAAGATGCCCAGGGATATTGGACGCTCCTTCCTGTGGGAAAGACAGGCAGGGTTCATCAGCCATCTCAGATGTCACACAGTTTATCTTCCTGCAGGCCTCTGAAATCAGCAGGGCAGTAGTGAAACTCCAGGTTCAAACATCCAGACGCTGGTCCATTAGATGTGCAGTGCAGCACAGCCAGACTGTACCACAGCACCCAGTAACTCCTCATTTCACAATTGCCAAGTCAATTTCATGGCTTTAAATAGCAGTTATTGATTTACACTACAGCTAATCTGCAGCAAAGATAAGTTTTACAGAAATGAAACACCAACAGAAGTATAATACAAAAGTGTTTCCTTACTTCAGATGGAAAAGTTTTCAGCAGCCACTATTAAAAATACCATTTTGCACCTTCTTCTCCAAGATGCAACCACTTAATTCCTATAACAGCAAACAGCTAAATCATCAACTAAGCATTTGCAAAATTGTAAATACTAAGCCTCAAGCAACTCTTCTCAAATCATTGGGGATTTTATTCCTGAAGATCACAGAAACTACATGGATTTATGTAAGAGAAAAGAACTGGGTCAGGGAATTATCAATGTTACAACTGGCTCAGCCAAAAATTGTGTAGTTTTACCCAAGATCAGTTCAACACCCTACTTCCATCCTAAAGCTGCACAAAAGCTGGTGCCACTAAAGCAAATTATCTCACCCCAAATTTTCACTTCTTCACTCTTTCTACTTCCCTATGGCAAATAGCATTTGGAAATTCCAAAGGTTTATGCAGTAACCCTCAAAAGAAACAAAAAATCCCCAGGTCAGTAGTGTGCTCAGTGCACAAAAGGATTCATTCTTCCTGCTAGCAAGAGACAAAACCATTGTGTCCAATGCCATTCATGGGATGCTGTGGCCAGCCCTGAAAAGGAAAAATATCAGCCAGGCCTAGAACTGAGATAAGCAAAGTGTTTGTTCAGGCAGAACAATGTAAAGCAGAAAAAAATGACTGCAGTAAACTAGCACAGCTTTGAGTATGGTAGAAGCAGAAGATAAAAGTGTGCACAAGTGATGGCATAGTTTTCACATTTTAGCATTATAAAAAGTCAAGTCACAACCACACGTGCTTTCTTTCATGAGGCCCTTCACAAATTAAACAAAACCTAGGGAGAATTAGTATCTGCATACAAAATACATGCAAATAGATGGCAGGCAGTGCTGAAAAGCAAAAGCTAAGCATTTTTGGACATATTTTTGATTTTGTTTATTTACTTTGAAGAAAGTTAATGAAGAAAGGATTTTATTTACCAATTAATCAGTGAACTCTCTTTGTTAAATTCTACATTGTCAAAATCACAATGTTCAAACATCAAACAATTCTAACTGGCATGAACCTTTCCAGTTCAGGTGTAGAAAGATTCTCCTTGTCACAAAAACCTTTGCACCTAATTCTCACATTAGAGCTATCTTGGCCTTTCAGAAATATTATTCCAAATCAAGTCATTAATTGTGAAGTAGTTTAGCACCACAAAGCAGGCAGCAGAGTGAGTAAAGCAAAATCAGTCTGGGTTACAAAATTCAAACCATCAGATAATCTTCCAGCATCTGCAACTGCTGGAATGAGAAACCCCACAGTGGATTCCAAGGATTCCCACTATTGTAACAGTTCCTGCTTTGCTTTAGATTTCCCACAACTCTGAGGCATGTGGGGAACAAAAGACAGGCCACAGAAGCTGAGATTATGTCAAAAGAGGGTCTGAGACCATTTCATTGGATAAGAAGTCCAGGAACAAAAAGGAGGAAGAAAAGCTGCCCTTCAGTGGCTGACAGTGATGCCTTGGGAAGGCTGACCTGAAACAGAGACAGGACAGAGGTAGAGAATGAAGTAGATATTTATTGAAGGGCCTTTAAGGGTATACCTCGGGCAGGACAAGAGCCTGGCCAGGGCTGCACCCAAGGTGGACTTAGAATGGTCACAAAATGGACAACCAGTCACAAGGTCTCACACTTTTATACGTTTTGATCCATTTGCATATTGGAGTTTAATTGTCCAGTTAGAGCTTCAGGTTGTGAGGCCTCATTCTGCTTATTTCTCTCTTCAGTCCACTGCTGTTTGTGCTTTTGGGCCTGAAAGTTGTACTCATTGTCCTCGGTCTTCAGCAGGAAAAGGGTTTGTTTTGTCTCCCTGCTCTGTGAAGAGAGCTTACTAGCACTTAATACGAGGCTCAGAACTGCACCCCTAGGCAGCTCAGAGTCTGAAAAACATGAAACCTAAAACTTAAGGCATCAATAGAGCTGCACTGTGAGGGGCCTGGCCTTAGGCAGAGGGTCCAGCACATTTCCTTATTTGCAGGACATGCCACAAAGCTGATCTGCTTCGCTGTCCTCAAAAGAGAGAATATTAAATGGGTATCAAAACAGTTCACACCTGGCATGGCTTTTTTTTCCAGATTAGTTTGAAAGAAATTTTCTAATAAACATATTTTGATGTGTTAGAACAGAGGTCAGGTGCACTGCAAGTCTGTACAGTAAATGAAGTTTGCAAAAGAGGCTGATTTTGGAAATGAAGCTTATTATGTGACTGTCTGCACTTAAGAAACTTTCCAGTTAGACTGATGCAATTTCAATTTATTTCGCTGCTTGTTGAGCAGAAAGCAAAGAACCTCTTCTGCTTCCCCAGTGCCCAAAAAATATCTGAAAACGCCACCGTGAGCAGAATGGAAACACGTATTTTAAAAGCCTAAACGAATCATCTGAAATGGTGCACTAAAGCACTTACAGGAACCTTTAGGAACTTTTAGATGCTCAGTTCTAAAACCTGACTAGTGTTAAAAAATAGAAACAATTCTTCTACAATTAGATTCCTTCATCCTATATTTTTATCTCTTTTTTAAAATGAATAAAGATTAAGAAAGTGAATTCTAATTCATGTAATTCCTAAAGGAAGGGCAGGAAAAAGCATAGCTTCCCCAAATCCCTCAAATCCATTAAATACTCCAGGGGAGCAAAAGCACATTACAAAATAAATAAATAATCTATTTCTTAAACCATTTTACTATTTAAAACTTAAAAATATCTTAAAAGTTACTGGATATGAAGTTCTGTTTTGGTTTGGTTTTAGAGTTGGGAATATTTGCTCTGCGTTTGGGTTTCCACCCCTTGTAAACAAACACAGCCTTACTAACTAGCTCAATCTACAGTTTCACTTGAAATTTATTTTATTTAATCATATTTAAATATTCATTTAAGTTTTTTATCAGCTACTGATATAAATTGGTATTTCTTTCATCTATTGATTGCCTTTGACCTTTGGAACACTTCCATGCTCAGAGACCCAAGTTAAAAGTATACTACCACATGAAGTCTATATGCACCTGGTATTAAGAAGGAAAAAGTCAGAGGACACTAATTTTCAGCATTTTTCCCATTTAAAATAAAATTTACTATTAAATTTATAACCGCAGGTAAAACAAGTCAAGGGTTCAGGCCAGAAAGCTGCATTTTAAAACTTTTCCAGCTGTTTTCCATCTGTAATTTTAGTATTAAAACATGTCAAGACTACTTTTGGCCACAATATTCTAATGTATTTCTGTCTGCTACTGCTCCAGGCATGTAGGACAAACAGAACATAACCTGAGGGGGGTGGGACAGACAGCTGGCAATGTGCCATACAAGTACAGAAACAGAGGAGAGGGTAACGTTTTTCTGAACAATAGTGAATAGGCTTTAAGAGCTTTAATGCTTAAATCATGATAGATTTTTCCCCCACCAACCAATAATCAGATTTTTTGAAAATAACCCGATCAACTAATTACTGTGGTTTTAACACCAATTAACTGACCTTACATAAGCCTTTTGATTAAAACAGGTGCAGTTTAATAGTACAAAGCCACAGACTGCATACATTTATGCTGCACAAGATCAGCCGAGTACCTGACAATACACTGAATGTGAGCTTTATCCCTGACATTAACATTGCAGCTTTTGCAGCAGATTACAATAAACTGATGTTAAGACCTTTGCACAGCAAAGAGATGCATAATCTGTTCTTAAATAAAAGGCAGTGAAAAAAATAGATTGTATCTCTGTACGTAGACACATTTTCAACAAAACCTGACATTTACACATCATTTACTTCTCTAATTTGCCCCTGTTTGAAAAAGCAGGAGAACAGAAAGGCGGGGAGCAGCGAGAGCACGCCAAGATGGGGTTCAGTGGGTCAGAGTACCTGAGGATCCTTGGGAGGTTCTGCGTCAGAGCTGGCACCCCAGTGGAAATGGAAAAGTGCACGAGCAGCAGAACAGAGAGCGACACCAGGATGGCCGAGTTAATGACCACCGCCCCGCCAACGAAGCCAAACACAAACAGCAGCATGCAGCCCGGATTCATGGCGCTGCGCTGGCATGGTGGAACGCCGGCTCCAAGAAGGCTACGCAGGGGCCAAGGGGGGATCTTTGTAGGCAAAGTCTGTCATTCAGCCGCCACCACAAAAACAATGCCATCAGCAGCAGCAGCAGCGGCGGCGTTCCACTCTTCTGCAGCAGCTCCAAAGCAATGACATCACCACCCTCCTCCCCCTCGCCGCTCCTCGCGGCATCGATGCAGTAGCGCAGAGGCACAGCCGGCCCCGGAGTGCTTCTCTCCCTCCTTCCACGCAGGGTTCACAGGCTCCAAAGCTCCCAAATCTGCATAATCTATTCCCAGCAAGCCCTGAGGACGAGCGGGTACCGTGCACACGCCTCCACTGCCACACACACAAAGGTGCAGCCAGACAGCAGCAGTGCCAGGACAGACACTGACATTCTCCCTGCCTGCCCCAACACAAACACTCCAAAAAGCTGAAATTGTTTAAGGCTAATTAATGTATGAAGAATATCTCAACGCTTAGCAGCACAACAGCAAAAGCCTTTTTCTACGGATTTCTACACTGTTCTCTTACCACATTCCAATCATACAACAAATCTTTCTGATTCAGCCGAACCGTTGTTGTAGGATTAAAGAACAAAGTCTTGCAAACACAAATGAATGGAATTTTTTTCTCATTTCAGGGTGAGAGACCAATAAATAGCTTACCTAATTCTACTGTGTGTTGTGGATTCTAGCTGATCTCCCCCTGTTAGCTGATGAAGTTTGGTTCTTTCCAAGTGCTCCATATAATTGTGTATCATCTGTTTAAAAGGACAGAAACAGAAGGAAACATTTAGTAACATTTACTTGTACTACATACAGCTGCATAGTTCTTGACCAACATATTCTCCCCCTGTAATGCTAACTAGCAAAAGCATTTAGAGACATTAAATAAATAAAGAAAGCAGCAAAATTATAGTGTTATTAACCAGATTAACCAATGCCATTAACCAATTAAACCAGAAGAGAATAATAAATTCTCCATAATAAATTAAAAATAATAAACAGGTCCATAATAAATTAAAAATACTGGAGAACATTCTTGTACATTCATGCACAGGAAACATCCTAAGGGTAAAGAAAGCGCATGCAATATTTCAAACTTGAGTTTGGAAAAGAAGGACCATGTTCAAATCCATTCTGTAGTCTGAGACCTCTATGTCCAGCAGATACTAGCATTTTTTACAGGACACACCATAGGCACTATAGGCCTAATTGCAAACTACTGTGAAGGTCAGACAATATGCTCCTCAAACATTAAACACTCTGAATCCACAGGCTAACAATCAGATTATTTCTGTAGGCAGAAATATAAAGTCCCCATTTCTTCTCCTTTTTTTCTACTAAAGTACAAATAAACTTCAACTTTCTGTATTTTCTACAAGGGAAATTTGGTTTTAAATTATCTAGGCTGACACCTCATTAAAAGGACAGAGTGGCTGTGGATTTTCAGCACTCAAGATGAGCTCTGCTTGCTCTCTCTTTCTCACAAGAGACAAGCATAGGCCAACACGGTACTGCAGCTGCAGTCATGACTTATTTAATGAGCCCTGACTCCCATGGCCAAAGGATGCTGCTCTCAGCATGTAACTGATCCAGGACTTGCAAGGGGAGAAGGACCAGGTATCACTGCATCATTCCAAGGGCTTCACTTGGACACACATCTCTGAACTTAAAACTGGAAAAGCCTGAGGAGAAGCCTATGTGCAATCTGGTATTTTTAGCACTTCCAACATTCATGTTCACAGATGAATAAGACTCTAGGAATAATAAAGAAAGAAAAAAATCACAGGTGTACTGCAGAGGAATTTAATGCCATTTTTTTCCCTGAGACGTATTCAGGTCAAATCTTAACAGCTTCCTCTAGGAAAAAAACCCAACAAACTATTCTTTAAAACTGTAATTTCTTTTGCTATTCTACAAAGGGTATACAAACAATTCAGAATAGTGATATTACCAGGCATTTGTACTATCAGTTTATATAATCTTTTCTTTTGGGGGCAGCTGCACACATGAGTACTGAACTCAGCAGGACCTGGAAACCTACATTCACGTGTTACTCTCAAGACAGGTTTGATGTATCAGAGTTTGACCTTCAGATGCCACCAACCTCAGCTAGTGCCAGCTTCTCCTCAAATTCTTCTTGCCAGCATTAGCTACATAGGAATAAATATTCTTCATTTCAGATTTTTCTGATCAAACAAACTGGCTTAAGACATCCTGACTGATGGATATTCTACAAATCAGTAACCTATGTTATGTGCGGGTTACATACAGATGTTGGTTTTCCCAGCATTCACCTGAACTAAGAAAACTAATTCAGACCAGAATAAAATATCATGCTCTTGGGGGTGGGGTTTTCTTTCCTTTTCTTTGTTACTTGTGGATTTTTTCCCATTGCTTTGCTGAGGAGCACTGATGGCTGGATGCTTGAGATGGGTTAGCCGCCAGCGGGGTCTCACGGGCCTGCGGAGGAGGACGGTGGAGCTGCTGCCTGGGGAAGGGAACTCACTCCTGCTGTGAGTGCCCAGCTCGGTCCTGCTTCTTCTGCTGTGGGGTGAGCCTCTGCTGCTGGGAGCAGCCACTGAACTGCGACCTTGTTTTTGCTTCCCTCACTAAAAGAAGAGCCTGTTGCTGTTTTCTTGGGTGTCCGGAGATCCTGAGCCTGCCTCTCTTTGCCCTGCTGGGAGCCGGGTCACTGTTGTCCCACCACTTCTTCAGCCATGCTCTGAGTTTTTCACTACTCTGTAGCCTGCACCCCCTGCCTGCTGAGAGCTCCTGTGTCTTCAGGCACAGCGCCGGAGTTCCTGATCCATCCCTTCCATCCCTTCCCCCACAGCTCCGGAGTTCCTGATCCATCCCTTCCCNGATCCATCCCATCCATCCCTTCCCCCACAGCTCCGGAGTTCCTGATCCATCCCTTCCATCCCTTCCCCCACAGCTCCAGAGTTCCTGATCCATGCCTTCCATCCCTTCCATCCTTTCAGCCACAGCTCTGGAGTTCCTGATCCATCCCTTCAGCCACAGCTCTGGAGTTTCTGATCCATCCCCTCCATCCCTTCAGCCACAGCTCCAGAGTTCCTGATCCATCCCTTCCATCCCTTCCCCCACAGCTCCGGAGTTCCTGATCCATCCCTTCCATCCCTTCCCCCACAGCTCTGGAGTTCCTGATCCATCCCTTCCATCCCTTCCCCCACAGCTCTGGAGTTCCTGATCCATCCCTTCCATCCCTTCCCCCACAGCTCCGGAGTTCCTGATCCATCCCTTCCATCCCTTCCCCCACAGCGCCGGAGTTCCTGATCCATCCCTTCCATCCCTTCCCGTCTGGGCCCAGCCGCCATTACCGCGCGCTCCCCGAGCCCGCCCCACAGCGCCCCCTGCAGCTGCGGGGGGATCATCGCACCTGCCCTGCCCGCCGGGAGCCACCAGCGCCCCTGCTGGCTGTGCCCGGAACTGCACCAAAGGGGAAAGTGCCGCGCTCAGGGAAGCTGTTCCTGGGTTCCTGCTCCTGTTTGTTATTAATGCTGTGGTTATTGTTGTTTGTTTGCCTTGTTATACAGACCAAAACTGTCATTCCTATCCTCATATCTTTGCCTGAGAGCCCCTTAATTTCAAAATTATAATGATTTGGAGGGAAGGGGGTTGCATTCTCCATTCCAAGGGAGGCTCCTGCCCTCCCTAGCAGACACCTGTCTTTCCAAACCAAACACATGCTATTTTCAGAGAAACATTGTATAATATACTTGGACTGCTGTCAAAAGCTTAAAACATTTTCCCTGAACAAAACACAGTGTTTCACCAGACCATCCCATTTGTTTTCTGATTTTTAATGCTTGCTCACACACAGAGGCAAACAAAAGAACTGAAAGCTCCACCTTCAACTATCCACATTTTTTCCCATTTTAACCAAGCAGCCAGAACTAAATGTTCCAATTGTTCCTTTGCACAGTTTTACGCAAATTTATTCTAATGCAGATAGTTTAGAAATTCAGGGAGAGGGGAACCCCAAGAGTGCATAACTTTGAAATGCACATTAGACCATTCTGTATCCTGTTCATGTATTCCCTCATCATGGGAGGAAGATATTGCTGACCCACCTACAAACGCTCCCATTTGCAGCACACCAATTGGTTTCTCAAAGCAAAATTTTAAATAGAACAACTGTTATGTTTTCAGCCAGCGAACAGAAGATGAGTGTCTAGTACCTCTCCAGGGAACTGCTAACACATGGGAAAAAATAATAGGGTCAGTAAAACCCACACAACTTTCATGTTTCGCAAAGGACATGGTTTTAACCTACTCTCTTCCCTCCTCTCAGTCTGTTCTTTTGTTTACTGAAATGTCTCATCACATTTATTACCCAACAGAGGCTGGAGGGCAGGTCAATTTAAAGGACTGTTCAGCTTATATTGTTCTGCAGCTGAAAATGGTGCTGATAATAAGCAAATCTGTAGATTACATACTTCAGCACAATGCATATAAGCTATAGAAAACCAAAAATAAAATGAAAAACAAAACGTGCAGTGCTGCATGGCAACTTCAGATCCATAGAATCATGAGGTTCTATGTGCATGTGCAGTGCTGCACAGCAATTTCTCCACAGATTCAGGCTATATGTGCCTGTGGTGTCCAAAAAACCAGAACAGTGGTACCAACATGCAAAGTCCACTTTCTGCCTCAAGCCAGGGCCCCAAGGATAAAAGCTGATAACACTGGAATAGTGTCCACAAGGAAAAGAGCTCCTCACCCTACCTCCCCACAGGATGGGGAGCTCCACAGCTGGTGCTGTAGAGTCATAAGAAATGGTGTGTGAATTCTCAACTCCCACAAACTTAATTTGAAGGTTAAAGTAATAAATACTGCAGCTTCTTGGGAAGTAAGCCCACTCTAACTGCTCATGTGCAATAAAACCTCGAAGACTCACTCCAAAACCACTGGGATTTGAACCAGATGACATTCAAAAATCTTTTGAATCTAAATGGCTCTCGATCCTTGGCATATCCATGATGATCCAAAAACGTGTAAGGAATTAATGCACTAGAACTCTAAGGGCTCAAAATCTGATTAGAAGTTCTGCTGTTTTGAGATTATTCAGCTGCTGAAATAAAATGCTTTTAATATTACTGACAATTTAAAAATAGACTTAAATGGATTGAACTGCTCTCCATTCAGCACAATTTTTACTGAAGTTATGCTGGAGGACAGATGATAAATAATTAACTATGTCTACCCATCTTCTCTTCAATACAAGCTGCAGTCAATATTTAATCATCCATAACCTTTCACTATGACCAATTCACTCTGCTGCCCACAAAGTCCACAAGTATTTTGAATATAACCAGTTGTTCCAAGGAACACACATCATAAACACAGAGCACTTCAGCACTGTTGTAATTAAACACATTGCTCAATTACAATTAGCTGAGGGGATTAAAGATAAACTCGAAACTTGAAAGACTCACCTTAGTTAACAGCATTTCACAGTTCAGGTGTTAATGATTTTAAGGCACATGTACAAATCAACTACAACATGCTTTTGAACACATTACAGCATGAATGTGAAATCAATTCCCTTTGAATGCAATGTTCTTCCACCTCATAAAAATACTCAGATTGGTTTCCTCATATGGCACGTGACAAGTTTTACAACTGCAGAACTGTTAAAGGTTTTTCTACATCTTAAACTTCAGCACTCAGTAAAAGACAATGAACATCCTGACACTAATTTCAATTTCTACCCTTACAAATACAACCACTCCCAGTGTATACAAGCCTGGCACTTGTCACAAACAAATGTGAATATGCCATGTTGGGGATGTTGTTACCTACACCTTCACCTTAACTAGGGTTGAAAGCATCTCCTTTATACATTCCTTGCCCTTTTGCTCCTCCTTCCTTTTTGTGTCACTGTTTTAGCTCCCCTGGACAGGTAATTCTTTGGCTGTCAGACCAGGCTCAGTGCTACAGCCCTTGCTGCTTATCCTGCAGATCCAATCTGGCTGGGCACAAGCATCTCCTCCCTTTGGGAATGTGCACCCAACTGCGTGTATATAGATCTTTCTGTTCCACATAATCTAGATTTATTGAGGTAACAGATATTTCTAGACGCTCCTTAATTCAGTATCAAAGTCCTAAACATAGTTCCATGTAAGTACCTTTTTTTCCTTCCAGGGTTTGTGATGAGGTTCTCACCTAAGTAACAGCACCATTCCCAGCAGAGAGCTTGATGCATCTTTATCCACACACAAGATGCTGTTGCTGGCAGATACATTAGTATGTAGAGATACTAAATCCAGGTTTTATAGATCAAGCTGTTAATGCTCAGCATAAGGCTTTAGAAAAACTGTTGGCTTGAACTGATAACCAAAGTCTAATCTCACAATGTGACAGCTGCCCATGCTTAGCTATAATTGTAAATAGACACCTCCACCAGCCTTCTCTTCCTGCCCAAGGACTTGCTGGGGATATGTTTGTGCTAATGAACCCGACAAAGTCCATTCCCAATGCCAGAGCCAGGCTCACTGTTCTGTCACATTGTATCAGTGCACAACACTGAGAAACTTCCATGGCCCAATTATGCTTCATTAAACTAAGCCCATATTCTGTGTGTCAGGGAAAGATATTGAACCACCTCAGCCTGGTGTTTCCCAAAGGAGAAAAAGAATAATTTCCTTAAATAGAGAAAAATGAGGCTTATCTTGGAAACCTGAGCAGAGAGAAGCCAAAGGTATTAGTCAATTCTCCAGCAGATCTCAAGTATTGCTTTGCCTCAGTTTCCCAACTCAGTAACAAGCATAGAAGCCTTAGCCAAGCTTTCAAAAAGCCAGTGCCATAGTTATAAAGTTATGCCCTTTAGTTCTGTAGAAAAAGGAAAGTAAGATCCTTTACCTCCTACTCAGCAGTCAAAACCATCCTGAATGGTTTGCTCTGAAGGAGGCACCAGCAGCAGTGCATCATCTCAGCACCAAAGGCTAAAAAGCTCTCACAGGTACAAAGAGCAGACAGGCCTGCTTTTATCCAGGCACGAAAACAAGCCAAATTCTATTAAACAGAACAGTATTTGAGGTACAAGAGACAACTGACAGAATTCCTTTCTAAGTCAAAGAGCAAAGATTTGAAGACTTTTGTGTTTGACCACTGCCAACCATTCTGCTTTCCAGCACTTGTCTGTATGATTGCTTCCTGCATCTGGTCCTTTACAGTCAGAGAAAGATGGAAACAAGACCTTTCATAGAAGTTCCACCTCAGGAACTCCAGCACACTGCTTTGTCGCTCATCTCATCTGAGTGTTAGAGCAGAGTATGATCAGCACAAGAGCAAAACCCACTGCAAGCACAGGAAAGACAAGGAACCAGAGCACAGAAGTCAGAATGTGTTCAGGCTGTTCCATCCACTCTGTTGCAACCAAACATTTTATCCTCTTCACTACCTGCTACACCCCACCTTCCAATCTGCCATCTCAACTGCTAATCCCTTTAAAATCAAGCCAGTTAGCCCAAGTACAGTCTTAGTGGGAAGGAGACTTAATGGGATATCCTGCACCCACCCCAACCAGCCCACCTCCCTCTCCAGAGAGCAGCAAGACAGATAATGGAGGGTAAAGCCTGTCCCCAGAGCTCTTCCCAGCCAAGCAGCCCTGCCACCTCTGCAGCCACAGACACCTCATTGCTGGGCAGGCTGGTGCTGGAACTGCAATGCAGACCCTGTCTCTGACAGGCTGAGCTTCAAGGAGAACTCCCAGCTCTCACCACAACACACACACTGCAGAGAGGGATTGGTGCAGTTCTTTGCTTCACACCCCTGGTAGAACTCCCCAAGGTGACTCACTTTCAGTAGGTCTTGGTCCATTAGGACTGAAAGTGGGTGACAGTCCCTGGGTGCTGAGCCAGCAGCTTTGCTTTGCAGTGAACTCCAGCAAAGGCAGCCACAGACAGGTAGGGAGGGCTGAAAGGTGAGTATTGGGAAGGACATGGATACAGAACCTCAGGCCAGGAGTTGGAAGAAAAAGACACCCAACTCTGAAATATGCATCAGTGAAATAAAGAATGAAGGGGAGTGGAAGGAATCACATAATGAAGATAGAAGAGAGAAAACTTGCTAGAAATTAAGACTGCACAAAATGCAGTCACATTACATCTTTAACATGACATCTGTCAAAGTAAGCATCTTAGAGCTAAATTCAAAAAACTAAAAATCTTTCTAAGTGATCTGTTCATTATTTGGGCAACTGAAAGAAAAACAATTGCTGTTTCAGTAAGTACCAAAGATGGATCACTTGTAAAGGCAACTGTGATGTGGACTCAGAAGGAAAGAAGTAGCCCTTCCTTGTAGAACATGGAAGAAAAAAGTTTAAGAACTTAAAAGTTAAGTATTTGATAGAAATATTTGATCCAATAAAACTGATAAACCTAAATGCTGAAAGGAAGTTGGATATCTGCCCAAATACCTTGCATTAAAAGGAAGAAGTTACTACACAGACCTGAAGTGTTAGAATTTGTTGGGAAAAAGGGAAGCAGGAAATCACAAAGGGAATGGGGAGCTGGGCATTACCATCAGCCAGTCCTTTCCAATGCCCAGGGATTTCCATCCCTGAGTCTCAAACATGCACCAGATACAGCATTAAAATGCTAAGATGCTCTATCCTTTAAGGAGGTGCATCCTTGCAAGATTCACTATGGTCTGGAAAACCAAGAATCAAGGAAGCAATCATATTGAAAGTGAGGAGTACAGAAAACAGGAGATCTGATTTTAGGAGAACAGAGGTATGGATATACCATGGTACACTACAAATTATTTCTTTATGAAGAAAGGATAGTCACCTCAGCAATAGTAAAGCCAAGGAAATTCTCTCCCTACATTAAAGAAAGTGAAATTAAGATGTCAAAGTATATAATAAATTAGAATCAAATCAGCAGAGGCTGTTGTCCATTTTGGAGCAAAACTTATGTAAAAAGATATTCAGAACATGTCATAGGCATTTCACTGAATTAATTGTGTCCAATACGTTTAATCTTGAACTCTGTGAAACAGGATTCAATAAAAATCTGCCAGTTCTAATTAGAACCCACAGGTTCAAATTACCAGAACACTGCAAGCACCCAATACTCTGAAGTACTTTCAGACCAAAAGGATCCCAAACCTCAGGGGCAGCATTAAGATTTGTCACTTCTCATTTGCCACAATAGGACACGAAATAAAGATGCTTGACTCTAGTCAGAAGGTAGTAGAAATCAGAAGGCTTTATTTATGATTTATTTAGTTCTTTTATAACACACTGCAGTAAGAAGACATGTTATTGGTCCATAGCACTGACACTTCTCCCATTGGCTAAGTAACAGAAATAACAAACAACATCTGTTGTTATGGGAAAGGAATATTGTTTATTATGCAAGGTTGTTTTGGGAAAAAGAAAACTGTTGAAAAGTTTCTTTTGGGAAGAGCTAGCAATTCTTAGGGTCAGAAAATATTTGGTTTACACTCATTTTACTTACATTTCCAGTTTTCAACAGATGTGCCATTCTAAAGGGACTATCTAGTAATAAATGTGATTTTAAAAATGCTATGATTTCAGTGAATATATGAATATTTTTAAGAGCTTCAGGAGTCTTGTCACACAAATGCTACAGACTGGTCACAGCTCCAAGTCACTTTTCAGCCTCTGTGAGTATAAAACACTTAAAACTGCTGAAAGCATTTAAGGTCACCAAATCTAACACCTGTATCTGCTTCCCCGTTCCCTACATGGGTCTCTTGGACTGGGAGCAGTCAGTATGGATCTCTTGGGTAGCAAGGATCTTAAACCAGATCTCTGACCTTCCAAAGGCAAAGCAAGGAAAGTAAGGAGAAGAACTGTGCTCAGGTGGGACCCTGTTGCAATGGGACACAAAATAAAGATGCTTGATTCCAGTCAGAAGGCAGTAGAAATCAGAAGGCTTTATTTACAATTATTTACAATTATTATTTATTCAGCTCTTTTAGAACACGCTGTGCTAAGAAGGCACATTATTGGTTCATAGGACTGACACTTCTCCCATTGTCTGAGTAACAGAAAGAGCAAACAACACCTGTTGTTATGGGAAAGGAATACTGTTTATACAAAGATGTTTTAGAAAAAAGAAAATTGTTGAAAAGTTTCCCTTGAAAAAAGCTAGCAATTCTCAGGCTCAGAAAATATTGGGTCCACAGGACCCCACATTAATCAGAATAATTCAAAGGACCTAGTGACAAAGTCACTAAAATGTGTATATGACTTAGGCAGTAAAACATCCCTGTATGGGAGAGACAACCTGCTACTGAAAACTGAAGCACTGCAAATCCTGTTTTTATGCTTCGGACTCCACGTAAACAGTGTGGCTCTTATTTATTTAAATTAACACATTCAAACTTGTTCCATCTACATCAGCAAATCCCATTTTCAACAGCTATCAATAAAGTATGGCAGGGAACTCTTTTAATCACAAATCCCAGTAGGCCAGATTTTGAAAGGATTTGTTCCTTCAACAGTACAAATAAAACTAACACAAAAAATTGACAGGAAGAGTATGAAAATGTAATTTCATTTCTATTTCTTTGAAGCTTATTAGCGTGTTTTGAAACTTTACCTTTGAAATATGGAAGAACAAATTCCTTTTTAAAACTTCTCAATATCTGACAAAGCTATAAAAATGACAGATGTGTAACCAAACGTTGAGAAATACACTTAGATGTGAATGAGGAAAACTACATCACCAAATGAAGCCTGGTTACAACTCAGTGTACAAATCAAAATATTCAATAATTTTCCCAATTGCTCACAACAAAAGGTTTTCCACAGATCTACATTTTTATAGATATCCCAAAATCACCTTGAAGTAACAACATACCTCTGTATGTCTTGAATGAAGGGCATTGTATTCCTTCTTGAGTTCTGCCTCCCTCTCCTCAAGTCTGCTAACTGGAAGAAGAAGAAGAAAAAAATTAAAACTAAATTCAGAGTTCTAGTATGTGAGACTGACTTTCCTGGGATTAAACAAGTAATTCCTAGTAGTGAACAGCACAAAGCAGGATAAAAAGTATGTCAGTGTTTGTCTTTTTAAGCTCTTATCACTGAGCTTTCTAAGTACATCAACAGCAGCACAATCTTGCAATTTACATTCCCCTAAAGAGCCCAAGTCCTGTTTTCCCCTGCTGATTGCCTGGCCAGTGAGGGGATTTTTCTGTTCAAGGCTAGCTTACTGCTCACTCCAACCCAGATTGTTTCACATGGAAACCACAGGAAGAGGCAGAGGCCACGTCACCCAAGCCCAGATGAAGCCGTGGGCTCCAGCTAAGGTCCTGCATCAGTTCCTTAAAACACATCCACACAATTTCCAGAGGTGTTTAACCAGGACAAACATAGGCAAGGTATTTGTTAAAACAGGCTCAAGCACTATGTGGTACAGAAATTAAGGCTTTTGCTGGCATTCACTCATACTTCACTGAGCATTAAGGCAATAGATTAAAGACAGAAAACATTTGAATACTTCTGCAGGTATTCCAAGAAATTAAAAATACATCCAGCAGGTTTAGGAGAACTTTAGACAGTAAGTTCTTATTAGAGGGAGATGAAACAAGCGGAGCAGCTCAGCTCATCTGTGCTGTGTTTCAGCTCAGATGAAACCAAGCTGAAACAAACTGTGATATCCCAATGCAATTAATTTGCAGAAAAACTAAGAGAACTCAAACCTTCTACACACAACTTATTGTGTCATTCAAACAAAACATTTTTGCTGCTTAGATGTGAATTCCAAGTTTTTATTTAGGTATTTATCCCGATATTTATGTGACATAAGCATGTGTATCAAATTGTCTAACTGAGCTTATTCTACTTGCCATGTTTAAATATCCCTGGGAAAGTTCAGATTTATAGTTCCATGTTTCCAGAGAGTCATTGCCAGACACACATTATCTGAAGACAAATGCCAAGATCTTCTCTGCAATTTGCATATTTTCATGTTGCCAACTGGGTCTCCTGAAAATTAATTCTCAATATACCATTTCTTTTTGATCTATATATCTGTATTTTGCCACAATATTTTATCATAAGTATGTTTTAATGGAAAAAAGTCTTTGCCTGAGTCAAATGCTGGAACCAAAATACCTAACTGTCTATTCACTCAAATCTGTATAAACATTCTGAACTTATCTAATCTTGCTCTTATAAGAACATTAAGTTCCTTGACACAACCTTTTGCAGTCCACCTATAAATATCTGGTCAAAATATTACATCAAATATTATTTCTATCATTGCCAGATCGAATGCTTCCATTTCTGCCCTGTTACTGAATGGAACAAAAGGTCTTTGGATCAAACAGCAGCAGGGGAGTCACAAGTATCTATAACACAACATAGAGAAAAATGTATTTTACACCACAATGCATGTATCTAAAAAATACATGTTTATGTCATGCAGAGCACTTCTGAATGGAAAAGTTCAGTTTATTGTTTTGAGGCATAAGGTGATTTAAGTCTCCTTGTACACCTGAAGTGTGGTTTTATGGGAGCCTCTGGTAAGAGGTTACAGAAACAAGAGTCAGAACTTACAATTAACAAAGCTATGATGTGACAGACCACATTTTATTCACTATCTCTGCCTGATTGACATCCTAGTCATGAGTTATGAGATGTTAAACAGCTGCCCATCAGAGATACTGAGCAGCCCCCACGTGAGCACATCGTGCCCAGGCTGTGTACCACAGCTCCCAGAGGATCTCTTGTAACCTTTCCACTGTGCTAAACCTGCTTTGGGAAAACAGGAGATCACAAAGTGCCAACTGCATGACTGATGGGCCTCGTGTTTGCTGAAACCAGCTCCCCCTCCAACAAACAAGTGTCCAAGGAGCCTCCCCACAGCTTGGCTCTGGGTGTGAAGTCATGGCTCAATTCTGCCTCACACGGAGCTCCCACACAAACCAGGGTGATGCACCCAACACTCTTCAGTGACAGTGCAGACAACTCCAGGGATGAATTCTGCAACTGGATTCTGGGAAAGCACTCAACAGTAGATTTAACAAAGATTAACATCACATCAGGTGTTACCAACACCCTTTGCAGCTGCCCAAAACCAGCCTTCAAGAAATCCCCAAAAGCATTTCCCACTGCTACAGATACAACACACGCTTCCACAGGGGTTGAGGTTCCATAAAGAAGCACACCACTTTCCTCTCCATCTGTGAAGAAAGAAATGCTTTAAAATGTTTTAAAACGTTCATGGCCCAGTTATAATAAATAGTTCCTTCAATCAAGTCACTGAAGACAAATGTACACAGCTAGTGATGCTGCAAAGTCAAGGGGGATCTCTCCACCAGATGTGACCACCAGGTCTTTTTCATTAGGTGCTCATTAGGCACAAAGGTTAAAACAGTTGAGGGCCCAGAAGATGATATAACTGACATAAAGCACTTTCTTCTAGAAGTCATTTCCAGCTGTGCAATACATCACACTCCTAGAGCTGGAAGTTTCAGCCAGAAGAGCACTAAGTTACATGCCTTCAACAGACACATCAACAGTCCTCAGAACTGGTTTTTCCAACACCAGCAGGATGAGAGACAGCACCAGAATTCTATTCTACCCAAAAGATGCCTCCCATCAAGATAAGATCTTGCCAAAACAAACAACAGAATACACTTTCTTTTTCCAATTAAACACTGTGCAAGACATCAGACATTCCCCAAGGATCAGAGATCACCACTGACTTGATCATGGAGTCAGAAGATTTTTGAGGAAGACCACCAGATTCTCACCCCAAAAACTTTGAGAAACTTAAGTCAGTATTAAACAGGAACTAAACAGGAGGGCAAAATGCCTTTCACTGACACCCAGAAACATTTTAAACTCAATTGCTGACCAGTTCCATTTTAATACACCAACATACAAAGGAGTGGAGGTCTGGCACTGTTAACACCCCAAGGGGAATGGAGCTGTGTGCTGGCACTGCCTGACACGTGCTGGGCCTACCATGTGCCAACCAGACACAGCTCCTGTCAGTTTGACTTAAGTAACAATACAAAAAGTGTCTCGGATATTTCAGCCTCAGACTTTTTTTCCACTAACATGTCAAATTCTTATGGGTGAATGATAAAATTAGTTTGATTATATATATATCCTAAAAGTCAAAGTATCCATTGTCTCTGTTGCAATGTGTCTTTACAAAGCCATTACAAAGCCTTGTTACATCAAAGATGATCTCACATTGCAAGATTATATTGCTTAAGATAATACATGTGCAAAATATAACATGCAACAAAACCGTTGCACTAGTCACTCTTAGAAGCTTATGTGGAAAAAAATATAAAGGTCTTCAAACATCATAAGTATGAGCATAAAATGCAAATATTCTAGTGCTTTTAGGCTGATGAGAAGGCATCCCCCTGAAACATCACCACAAACTCAAACCCAAGGCCTAGTGCAAACTTCTCCAGCACTGTCAATGTTCTAACACCTTTAATGACCTGAGGAACCAATCTTGATCAAAGATCTCTCACAGAAAATCAATTAAGCCTAAAAATGGGAGACCAAATGTAATAGTAAACTAGAGAAACTGGAGTTTCTGTCTCCTGACAGCATTATGAGGAATTAGGCAGCCAAGCTGCCCACCCTGCCTTTTCAAAAGTCAGAGCTTACCTCCCAAGTCTGATGGCTTTTACCAAGTTTGGAACCCTTCATCTGTATGTTGTCCTCTGCCTCAAACTCCTGATAAGCCTGAGGGGGAGAAAGAGAAACAGACCTGCTAGAATGGCAAATCCAACCAGTGTGATTCCTTCAAGAGGAATTACAAGTTCCTCCTACACAAGCCAGGACAAAGATCCAGCTCACTAACGAGCCTTTCCTGGCACCAGGACTGTCTGAAGACTCTCCTTGGACAGCTTTCATCTGGCTCTGTTCTTTAATGCAGGTCCAAAGCTAAGATGTAGATTCAGAAGGACCTTATGACCTCCTAACTAGTTGCCAAAGAGCACACACATCACTTGTGGACTGAAAAGAGGACTGAGGTATCAAACAAGTGTTTACCCTGGAAGTGGTAAGACCTGCAAATCAAACCAGCACAGAAAACTGATTTGTAAAAAAAGTGAAAAATTGAACCCCTTGACAAGATCATCTTTAAGTAGCTCTTACACTGTGAACTACAGGTCTAGATCTCAGTTTCATAAGTAGGGCACTTGAAAATATGACAATAATTTAACTGTCAAGAATGCTCTGTTGATAGCAAATATCAACACAGGCAGCAGCAATGGTCTTATCCCTGACACTTCTAGACTGTTCAAGTTTGCACTATATCTCAGGCACCCAAAATCCAACACAAAACTTAAAAAAAAAAAAAAAAGCCAAAAACAAACAAAAAAACCCCCACCTCTTTAAACATTCTGCTACAACATTTAATATGAAGACAACCACATGCCAGGACATCCCTCACACAGACTGAAAACTCAAACAATCAAGAATATATACAAGAAACTTCTACACAAAATCAAGTCAAAAATCCAACTTCTTGCCCACTCTGCACAAAGAAGTGTTTCAGTGAGAAAATCTTTGATTGACTGCTTTGCAAACAGTGGGATGCTCCATTTATAAACTTGGTTATTGAAGCAAGTCTCTGTCTGAGAAAATCTACATGAAGTCACTGTGGACACAGAAGCTTTAGCAGACTGGATTTGTTTAAACAGCCAGTGAAAACGCAGGAATGTAGGATTCTAAGAGATATTTAAAGTAATTTTCTTAATTACTGCAATATTTTGAGCAACAGAATCACTATAACAACCAAACTCCAGCACAAACTACAATACCCTCTTAATTTAAAAACACACATGAGCAGTTAATTATACACCAGTGGATCTCAAGCTCTTCTCACCACTTTTGCTCAGGTATATTAACAGCTAAGCTTAAAGCAGGCCAACCACTGCTCTAATTTCCTGCTCCATTTTATTTTAGCCTTGAGGGCTGTAGTTTGGCTTGGTGCCTGCTCTGGAGCCAGCTGTACCCCCTGCTCCATCTAGTGGGCTGCTGGCTCCCAAAACCACACAGACAGCAGCTCTTTGGGAACAGCACTGGGCAGCAGGAAAGGCACAGCCAGGAGGAAAGCCTCCCTTTCCAGCACACCTTGACACTCACACTTCTTACAGAAGGATTTTTCAGGTGTAGTGACTGACACCTGAGGCACAGTGTAGCAAAGGGCAGGGGGAATCTGCCTGGTAAACAAACCCGAGATAATGAGGGACATCAGCAGAGATGAGGAACATCCACACTGAGAACACACTAGCAAACAGTTCAGTTCCACATCTGCTAATCAAGAAATACAAGAACTCAAGCCACTCTGTTCCTCCTTTGCTGGAAATCAGATTAGTTCTGCTGCTGTCAGTCTGTGAAAATGAAGCAGGAACAATCCAGACCCCCAGTGAACAAACCTGAACTTTTCAACTTCTTTCCAGGATCTATTGAAAAGCATTCTTGTATTCCTTGAGATAAACACCAGTTGAGCCATCCCCAGAAGCAGCATTTACTGACAGAGCTGTTTCACACCAGTTTAGTTATTCCTATCACCATCTGTGCAGATACACAAATCAAATCTCAAAACAATTTTCTGGGAAGTTTCCACTAAACTTCACAGCTGAAAGTTCACATTAGAGTCTCCCTGTTAACTACAGAGCCACACGAGCTGCAGGATATCCCATGTGCAGAGATATCTCAGATATTGGATGCCTTCAAATGATCCATGAGTGGCTGACTGCCTGGATATACATAACAGCAATGCTGGTGTCCTGAGAGCTCAGAGGAAAATCAAACATCAAATAACATTTGCAGAACATTCACAACAAAACCTGGTCTTGCATTTTCTCTTGAAGCCAATGGAAGCAATAGTTCTGTTTAGCTTCTGAGAAAAACAAACGTTTTTAGGTCAGCTTCCAAAGCACTTGTCTCATATGCCAAATAAAACCTTCAGCAAGCAATAGCTGCACAGTGTCATCTGACATGGGAAATACCATCATCCCAAGAGCAGTGTCACAACATTTACAGCTCCAAAACCCACGAGCTGTTTCTTGGGATTATATTTGTTTGGAGTTTGTGTTTTGTTAGGTTTCTTTTACAAATGTAGTTTTCCCCCAGATGTAATCCATCTTGCACACAAAGCTCAGGTTTGATAAACTCAGGTATGCAGATATATCTGTTGTCTTGTCAAATGCAGTTTGTTATCTTGGTTGTACTTTAGCACTAGGCAGATCCAGAAAAGGAGCCAAATCTTTCAACTCCTACAGCCTACCACCTCCATCAGAAAGCACTCCAGTCATGCAGACATTGTGTTTTTCAGATTCTCTAATAAGTAAGTTACTCCAAGAATAATTCTTTCAGAAAGCTTATGCCAAAGCTGTTCCATTCCTGTAGTAAGTCAAAATATACTAGCCATTTTTTTACTCCCAAAAATTTAATTAACCTATAGCCTGTAACACATAAAGAAAATTGACATTCCCAAAAAGAGAGACAAGGAAGGAAACTAAAATAAACCTCTGTAGCCCCTCCCCCAGAACTCCATGGAACATCCCATGAGCTCTGAGAAGATCATACCCCTTCCTGTAACTGGAGACTGAGCACTATCAGTGTCCCAGCAGTATCATGTGCCTCCACGGAGCACTGCTGGACAAATGAGCTGTGTATTGCTATTACAGGTTTTTAACAGCCCTCTATTTTCCAGGTCCAGGGTTGACATTTTAAACATTTTAATGCTGAAAACAAATTACAAGCAGAACTCGGGGGACTCACAGCAGCAAAGACTTGAAATAATGTGGAAGTCAGGTATTTTCAAGTTCTTGCAAGAAATATTTAAGATTATATCAAAGACTGGCACTGGCCTCAGATACACCACTGCAGAACAGAAAAATGTTATTTACTGAACACGTGGCAGTATCGTGTTCACAGGTGCCCTCTGCTGCTGAGAAGGAAAAAATGACACGAATTCTAGATAAGTCAGAAACCCAGAAATAGATGTTTGCTGTCACTCAGTAAAAGTTTACTATAGATCCACAGCAAGAACTTCTAAAAACTCTGCCTGTGCCAACATCATTCCTAAACAAACACCCAGGAACTTTGTGCTGTTTAACTTGCTTGAGTTTCCACATGGCACAGACCCCAAGAGCACAGGCACTGCCCTTCCCCCCTCTCCGTGCAGGTCCTGCTGAGAGCCAGGCCACACCAGGGACAGCGACAACCCAGGGAAGATTACAGCCAAGAGCAACAGTGCAAAACGAGATGAAAAGCTGGATCACAAGCCAAGGAGCTTCATCAGTGTTGCACATTCCTGCGCTCAAATAGAAGCTGCAAATCCTTATGCGTCTGCTCTCCTTAAAGCAGTTGTAAAGTTTAATGAATTACCCCAGGGTGCCATATACTGCACCATTTTTTGGTAGTAAACTTGACTTAGGCAACCACCACAGCCCACCAACTACCAGGACTGACTGCTATACATCATGCAAGAGTGGTAACTCCAGTGCATCTGCTCCCACCGCTGGGGATTTCATCATCTGCTGGGCTCACAGTCTGCCCAGAAGTGTCCTGCTGTCATCTCCAGCTCTTTCCATCTCCTCCTAAGAAAGAACAGAGCACTTCAAGGTAGCTCAGGCATCTGGCAGCAACTGTTTCAATTTCTGATGGGGGGAAGATGTCAGTGAACAACAGGAACTTAGCAACTGGTTGACACGAAATAACCTCCTGATTTCACTTCTGTAATTTCAAAAGGCAGTTTTATTCCGACCTACCTGGTTGAATACATGGCCATGGATGCAATCCCACAGGGTAAATTTAAGTGCAAAGAAATACCTTTTGTTTTCTTTTGATTTAGTATGACAATCACTTAGACTGCACAAACAAGCACTTAAAATTCAGGACATAACAACCATAACTTCTTGAGCAATTTTAACTGGCACACAGGTTTAGGCACATGCAATAAAGCTGAACTCAACCATGTAACACAAGAGCTGCCCCAGCTGACAAGCCTTCACCAAACGCCCAGCACTGACAGTGTTCAAGAGAATGAGTCAAAACTTTTTAACAGACAAAACTTGTTCTCACAGGCTTTGCTTATTTGAGGAAAAACACACAGAGCACAGGCAGCCTACAAGAAGCAAAAAGTCTTGTAGGTAAAGTATGACACAGAACCACGTTTTTCCTGTTCTTCATTCTTATCTATTACTGATGTCACAAACTGATGTTGTGATATCACTCTGCACTCCAGACCCAGATTTTATTTGCTTACTTGCACTGTGCCAGACATTTGCAACTCCCATTACCAGTGATAACACTGCCACTGTTTTGAATGTTGACGTGGTAACACCGTTGGCAATGCCAGAGCCTAATTTAGATGCACATTTAGCCTAATTTAGAGGCAGTACTATAGGAAGTAGAAGAGAAAAAGAAATATAGCTAGAAAACTTGGAGCCCAATTAAAGTGATATATCAATGATTGGGATGATACAACATGCCAGTTGCCTGGTCTATAAAACAAAACAAGGTAATGCAGTAAGGTTAAGCTGCTTCACGAATATAGACACTTGTATGGTTTTCATACTTTAAAAATTTAGAGCACTAAAAAAACCAGTTTACTTGCATAATATTCATTAGATGCTCAACAAATGTGCTTATGTTTCCTTTGATCTTGCTCTGCATCAGCAGAATGTCAAACCTTCCCAGCAGACTTTCATGTTGTCCCGGACAGTGTATCAAAGTCATGCATAAGCAAACTCAGCATTTAACCCAGCCCAATTGTTTCTCCAAATATACAATTTTGCCATCACAGATGGTTTTTATTCAATAAAAAGATTTTTTTTCTCCAATAAGTAGATTTTGGAACTGTCCAAAAATCATTGTCCTACCACTAGAGCTTTATGTAGTCATGAAAACTTTTTTTAGCAACATTACTTCTTACAAAAAAAGTAGTTCAAGCAACCTTCAGTGCTTCTAGTGGAACAATCGAGTTTCTTGGGCAAATACTATCACACCAACAGACTCACAGAGAAACATAAAATGATGTTATCAATACACAGTAAATGCAATTTCTATTAGAGAAACTCCAGGTATGTTGCCACATACATTGCCAGAAATCCAACTCATTTTTCTTTTTCTTGGAACCACTTTGTCCTTTGGATTGCATTGACAGAATAAAGCCATGGCCTACAGGACACAATGCAATCTTGATCCATAACCCTGCTGTCAGAGCAGGGTCTCCCATGAACAAGCTCTTTGGGCTGTGTGTTTAGAGCACAGGCCTTCTAGAAACAGTCTTAGTTACCAAAACAGACCACCTAACTCCTGCTCTAATGTTTTCTCTTCACCTCTTGTAAATAAATACACACACAACACCATTTCACAAGAATCACAGGGGTTCTGGTACAAGTCTCTAAAATTACCCATTTTAGCCTGACTTGATCTACACATAGAGACAATCTTAGGAAATAACCACCCTGCTGTTCACTGTGAAAGATTACTTGAAGTGCTCCTTCATCCCTGCCTGTACAGAACCTGGGAATATTTGGACAGTGGATAATGAAGCAGATGATGCCTCTAAGATTTGCCAACACCATTCTGAACTGTCCAAATTTCAGTAAAATTCTGCCCTGGATGCCACCTACATTCATTTTAACACCCTCAGACTAATACTTCTGCCCTGTTTTAAACTCAGTCATGCCACTGAAAATTAAACTTTAAAGAAAAAATGTTAGAGCTTCAGCTGGAAAAGAGCTGTAACTTGCTGCATTAGGGGCAGGAAATGTGGCTGAGCAGAAAAAATGGAGGAAAGAATAGTGAAAAGGGGCTATTTTGATGACTGGCACTGCTTTTAGAAACTGGTCATCTCTCAACCTTGTCACAGTCTCACTTTACATCCCTGCAGGGTACACCAATAAAAGTTCTATATTAACTGATGAACACACCAGTCTCACATCAACAGAAGGTGGCTTAGAAGCTCCAAGTATAAAGCAGAAAAACTGATAATGAAGTTTCATTCAATGACTCTGTGGCTGGAGAAGAAGCAGCCCAGCAGAATGTCTAAACTACAATATATGTAACTTCAAGCATTTCAAGACAACTGATCACTCTCATCTTTTTACGACGTTTCCAGAAGTTTTTTTTTAATTACAAAGAACGTCTCTAAAAAGGGAAGTGTTCTCCCTAAATTTTTTTTTCTACAAAAAGTAAATGTCTCATAGAAACAAATAATTCAGCAAAAATTATATAGAAGTTAATGAGAATCATCATCAATGCTCTTCTCATCCCAGCTGTGCTTCTAAACCTGAAGATTACCTTTATTTTAGCACAGACAACTGTTTAACAGGAAGAAAATAGTTTATCATCACTAACAAGGAAGTAATCTAACCATCTCCTGAAAAAGTTGCTTAAATATGAAAACAGCACTGTCTAAAAGGCAAACAATACAATACAAGCAGGATACCAGAAGAATCAGATTACAAGTCACAAGCTCGTATCTAACTTGTCTGCCCTAATTCTACAGAAAACAGACTTGCACAAGAGAGAAACCCAGTTATCTGTCTACTACAGGAATCAGAGGGCAGAGATATTTAGCATATGTATGATCATTTACAGAGCAAAAATTACAATGCACTAATATTGCTTGCAGGGAGTGCACCACGTTTTACTTACTTTGATCAGCATAGTTTTTTGCTTTTAGTTCAAGTTGTCGAGTTTGTGACTCTAATGCTTCCACTCTGGTCTGTAAGTCCTTTTTCTCTTGTTCTTGAGAATCTTCAAACTCAATGAATTTCTAAACAACAACAAAATAGTTAAGTTAGAACAAACAGCTATTTACAGGTTTTACAGCAGGTAGGAAGCAACACAGCAGCCCTTCACTGCCAGGAAGGTGCAAGGTGGTTTCCAAAACAACTAATGCATAGATCCACATGGCACATTTAAACACAGAGAACTATTTCAGTCCAGGTCCATCAGTCAAGCACCCAGCACAGGTTATACTGTGTAACAACTTGCAACTAAGTGCCAGCTACTCCTGAGAACCTGCTTGGGATTAACATAAATATGAATTATTTCATTATTGCCTAACTTAATGTACAACAATTGCCAACAGTTCATGTGAACACAGGGAGTCTTGGTGTCCTTAGTTTGAATGATCATCAGTGAAGTTATTTTCACCCATAAGCCCCAAAGGTACAGACACTGCAACAGGGACACACCAGCAGTAGTGCCAACCACAATTATTTGATATCTTTTCCATTCCCACCCAATTCTGCTATAAATTCTCACAGTCTTCATCAAATCCTTAATAACCATCTACAATCTGTGAACTGCACAGAAAACTGTGCTGATGACCATCACCTTCTGTTTCCTTGCTTTACCAACTTGGTGATTCTCCCTATTCTGCAGTTCACTGTGAATGCATCAGTGTTTACACTCCCCAGCACAAAAATTACCAACAGACCATTATAGCTGCCTTAAAAGCTCATTTTTTTGCTATTTATCTTACCCAAAAAAACAAGAAATTTGGCATGTATTGCTGGCACAAAGAATACTTCCAAAAGGCAGAGATGTTTTAGGCCATGCAGAACTCTGCTCTGCATTGCAAGGAGACAAGGCCATCAACACAAGTTATGCAGAAGGCTCAGGGAACAGGGAGGAGAAGCAGACCAGAAACCTCTGCAGGAAAAATTCCCAAACACCCACCCACCACAGTTAAAGAGGCAAAGACAGCTGAGGACCACCTCATGGAAGAAAAGAGACAGTGAAGGCAGCAACTTTAAAACAGTAATCTGATTTGAATATTTTTTCCTATGTATTGTTAGGAAAATCTAGTGGGAAAAGTATTTCAAATGGTCACACATCAACTGTTAATGAACTATTACTATATTTTAGCCATTGTGTTTTAGAGCTTTTACAAAAGCAGAAATTCATAACCTTATGAAAAGGGCTTCAGTTGAACTGAGTCATCAGAAGTTCTGACTAAAAAGTACTTCAGATGTAGAAATGCATCAAAACCTATGAAGTGAAACAAGAGTTCCTTTCAGACAAGCTCTGCACAGCTGTCACAGGACTGGGCATGGTGTTCATATGACTGCTTGAAGCTAAATGATGACACCATTGAGGAACAGCTGACATAGCCCAGGTAGCTCTGCTTTGGGTGCTGCCATCAAAAATCCCTCTTCAAACACAGATGTGCAAAAATCTTTCTACTCCCTCCACACAAAGTTTGGGAATATTAATTAGTCAATGTAATTTGAAAATCTCAATGTTTAAGCTTGTTTCATGTCTTCTTTGTAGTAACTGATTCAAGACTTTTGCCCCTTTAACATTCAAGGCATGTCTGGCCTATTCTTGGCAGACTCCCTTTTCACAAAGGGCTTCAAAGTTTGACACAAATTTGGCACTGGGGCTAAAGACCAACACAGTTTGTTACACTAAACATGGGAAAACATGAAAGAAGAACTACAAAACTGTAACATCTTTGTTTAGTTGTTTCTCTGATGATTCCCCAAAAATATGCCATAGCTCGCTAAAGGCCAGGGACAATTACACTCATGAGTAACAAATAGTCATTCAGAGCCATTAATAATGTCATTGTTACTCACAAAACTACAGAGATATGATGTTGTATTTCCTCTCAAGTTCTTCAACTGCAAGTGGTAAAACTGGTTTTGCCTAGAACAGTTTTGTTACCTTCCACTAGTTCACCTTTTATTATACATTATTATACTTTAAAGCATTTCTGTAATTAGAGCTGAGTATTTTTCACTCCCCTGCTGTAAACTATACCTGATCAGATCTTGGGATTGAGAACTTTGGACTTTGAATATTTTTACTTGGTTTCATTTTTTGCTTCTGGTGATAGTATTATCACAGGCACAGCCCCAGCAGATTGATCATCACATCCTGACTATGCCTGCACAGGTATGACAGAAGAGCTAGTTAGAACTAGTTAGATAGTTTGGCAACTCCCACCTAATCTGTCCCATTTTCTACAGGCAGGATCAAGTGTGTCATTTCAGACCTTAGTCCAACCTGTCCTTAAAGACCTCATGTAAAAAGTGTGAAAAAGCCCCCCACAAACTAAACTCAAAAATCTTTATGTAATCAGTTCTAAACCTACTTGAAAGTTTGCAGAGATCTGTGGAATAAATAAGAACTGAGACTACACAACAGCCACAGCATATTTGGAAGCCTCTGTCCTGCACACAACCACTGAAGCATTCAGTAGCACATTATTAGCCAAATGAAATATCTCTTCCTATATTTATGTCATCTTCTGTCTCTTTACATCTTGACTTGTTTTCCTGTCACAGGACCCAGATGCAATGCTGAGGATATCTGATGTCAGGGTCCCTCCCACTTGGCCATCTTTATTAGTCTATGACATGTCCTTCAGCAATCTGTATTGCAACAGTGACAGATTCTCAGCCAATAGCAAGTTCTTCTTGGAGCAGGACAAAAAAAATCCCCTAAAAAGCCAGTTCAGATGGACGTGGGGCACAGAAAAACACATGAAAACAAAAACAACCTGATAGCTATAAAACAGAGTGAAAGTTTTCTGTAAAATGCATCCTGGTTTTCTTCTCTTAAATGAAAAATACTTAAAATCTTATGGCACAGTGTTTACTCAACTTTCTTCTCTAAGGAAGAAAGTCACCCCTGGAAACAGTAAGGAAAAGCTTTCATCAAGTTCATACTATGACTTAAACCAATTTTAGTGGTGGTAAATCCTTTTTCATGGCTGCCAAAGACCTCAAAAACAGCTTAATCCCACCATCGGTAGAAAATCTAAAATATATCCTAATTCAGCATGGCTAAAGGGAGTAGATTTTATCCTCTTTCCACGTGCACACAAAACACATGCCAGCTACAAGTGCAGGTCTGAAACAGCACACTGCTGCAGAAGTAACTCTTATCAGGGGATAAAACAGCAGAAGTACAAATGCTGTTTCCTCTCCCACTTCTTTGGGACAGGAATTGCCACCTCACAGTCACCAAGTGGGAAAGTAAGAACTGGAAGCAGAAGAGCAGTGCAGCTGGTTCCTACATCCCTTCAGCAGTATCAAAAAACCTGCCACGTTAAAAGTCAGATCAGTGATTCTGCAGCAACTACAAAGATCAGGACTGTACTCAGAGTGTTGCAATGTAAGCCCAGAACTTCCCTCAAGGTGACTTTAAAAAAAAAAAACATTTCAGAAATTCACAGGCAACAGCTTTTAAGATATTTCTTTAGTAACACTTTTTAAGCACAGGAAATAAAGAAGGCAAATTACAAAAATGGAGTAAGGAGACCCTTACCCAAATAGTAAACTGTGTAATGTTCATTAAGATACTACTGCAAATAAATTTCCTACCCCAACAAGCAGAAAGTAAAAAGGTGTGTCAACTGCCCAGAGAAGCTGTGGATGCCCCATCCCTGGATGTGCTCAAAGGGTAAGTTGGACAGGGCTTGGAGCAACCTGGCCTAGTGGACAGTGTCCCTGTCCATGACAGGGGTTGAGTGACATGAACTTTAAGGTCACTTCCAACCCAAACCACTGTGTGATTCTATGAACAGATGATAATAAATATGGAACTCAGCAGCTCAAAATTCTCCATTTTGACACCAAATGACACAAGCAAACTCCGCAACAAAAGAAATGTGCTAAGCCAGCAACTTTTTGCCCAAGGAAAATAGTGTTAAATTTCTGTTCCCTCCTTTTATTTCAACAATACTGCACCCATCAAGTTATCTCAGCACTGAAAAAATAATTCAGCAACCATGCCTGACTAACACACGTGCCTCTCCTGAACACACCAGGCTGTACCTAACCCTCTTACACCTGTACAGCACAGTGACCTCAGCACATCACATGAAAACACAGTCTTTGGTCTAACTGCACTTTGGAAAGCATCAGTCAGCTGTCTTGCAGCATGAGCACTGGTTCTTCAGCTGCATAAAGCCTGTCCTCTCAAGTTAATTTATCATGACACAGAGGAGTGGAGATGGCAGTGAAGGACACTACCAACACAGGCACGTACAGTTCCTGAAAAGCTACAACAACATAACTAACCCCATGGTCTGTTTCACCACACTGGTACAGCTTCTGTCCTGCTGCCCAAGGCCTGTTTTTTTTCAATCTGGCAAATGCTGCCTGTGCTTCAAGCCTGATGGATTTTCTCATGAATTAGTTCAGAAAGTATTTACCAATCCCTTCCTATTACTCTCAATAAACACATTTTCTAAAAGACCCTTTTACATCAGCTTGTGTTGGAAATAGTGTGGCAACTCCCATCCCCTGACTGGAGTCCATAAGGCATCATAAAATCACCCTGTGTTTGACAAGGAGGATGAATGATCTATCAGTCCAAGACCTGGGGGGACACCATTCATATCACAGCAGTTCATAACAAACTGAGTCCTGGAATAATCTGCAGACAGCATTCTGCACTTACTTATAACAGAAATAAAAAAAGTATTTGTACAGGGCTCATGTTTTTTAAATTAAGATTTCACTGTCAATATTGTGTTCACCCTCAGTGCAGTTGTTCTGATTTTTGGAAAATTTAGAAGTCAAGCACAACGAGACAGATTAGCACAGGACAAGGGGTCTGGAAATAGACTTGTAAGATAGCTTGTTCTATTACAGATAATGCTGCCAATCCAATTTCCTTCAGGAGTCTGGCAAGACAAAGAGCTGCAGGAAGTTATCCTGCACAGATGATTTCTATTGTATTGCTTTATAATATTACGTTAGATAATGTCTCAAAAGCTTATTTATGTTGAAGCGATTCTTGGTACAAAAACTGAAATAAAAACATCTAACATCCCAAATCAGAGACGATGTCACTGGAGAGTCCACATCACCTGTTGCTGCCTACAGCTTTATGTACCAGCTCTGAAGAGCTTCAGCCTAGACACTGTATTTCCACGGTTTTTGCAACGCGCTGTCACTATTTTTGCGAAAACGGACAACCCGCCTCCCTGCGCGGGGTGCATCCCGCGGGGCCGTGACAGCGCAGCCAGCGCACGGTTCCATGTTTGCGGCCCTACCGGCAGCTCAGCGCCCCGCAGGGGTTCCCGGGGATCGCTCCGGGACGAGCGGCTCCGGGGACGGCGGGCACACGGAGCCGCACGGACGGGTCCCGCAGTGACCGAGCCGCACGGACCGGGAGGGGCTCCCCGCCCTCCTCATGCTCCCGCCGAGCCCCGACACGCCGCAAACATGGAACCGTGCGCTGGCTGCGCTGTCA
>JANPWX010000467.1:253837-263847 GCA_024734555.1 Trochalopteron elliotii | reverse complement strand
AAATCTGGATTCAAATACTGTGATTAGGAAGATGTGCTGTTAACTCTTTTTCTTTAATGTTTTCTCATAATCTTTCCCTCCTTTGAGTCAGTTTGTTGAGGAAGAGGGCAGGGGTAAAAGAGAATCAAAACCAGGACCTTGAGAAACAGTAAACCTGCACAGTAAACCTGCACAAAAGCCCCACTCTGAAAGGCCATGTGGTAAACCAGCTGAAAAAGGATGGTGGAATATTTTAACTCTGTTTCTCTTTTTTCTCCTCTGTAATGTATTTGTAAAACAGTTGAGGTCTAGCTCTCCCATGAGCAGACAGCTCTGTGAGACTGTGTGACATACTGAGATGGAAAATTGTTCTCTCCCTACCCTGGGTGAGGAGGGGGATTGTACAGAAGGGGACCATGTGAGCAGATGCTTCAAGAATCTGACAGAAGAATTGGAGATAAAATATGTCTCACTGTTACAAATATTCAGATGGTGATTTGCACCATGATGGACATCCCCGTGTCCTTGTGGATGGTATAATTTATCTGCTGCTAAAATTTAATAATCTGAATGGATTTTTTTTTCCTTTAAGGTGTGGGAAGGTCTTAATGTGATTAAGACTGGAAGATTGATGCTGGGGGAAACCAATCCATTCGATTCCAAGCCCGGCACTATTCGTGGGGACTTCTGTGTCCAGGTTGGAAGGTAAATTTTAGAACTTTTGGTGTCATCCAAAGGCACTAAATGCCAAGTGTTATGTCATGATATCTGCTGAAACTGTGCTCCATCCTTCTCTGTCTTACACATGGAGCTGCCATTCCCTGTGCCCCCGTCATATTGGGATCTAAGGATGGGGATCAAGTCATGGTTGTCCCTATTGACAAAAATGAGGAGAAAACTGGCACTGCCTATGCTGTGTCTTTTCCTACTTTACTGATAAAGTAAACTAGGAACTTAAAGCTCCTGTCCATAATGGGAATCACTTCAAAACAAGAAGCTTACTTTACTTTAAGAATTCTCTTACTCTTTTATTCACCTTTTCTTTTCCTAGGAACATAATTCATGGTAGTGATTCTGTGGAAAGTGCTGAGACAGAGATCAATTTATGGTTCACTCCTGAAGAACTGGTTGATTACAGAAGCTGTGCTCATGAGTGGATCTATGATTAACACCCAGCCTGGATCTTCTGATATCCCCATGTCCATGAGCTGTTCCATGTGGTCGTAGGTTGGAGACAGAAATCATGACTGGAGTCCTCTTGATCATAAGACAAACAGCCTGTTTTATTGTTCTTACACAAAGAGCTCAAAACTCCTGGATCTAGACCTTGATTGCTCTGGGTCTTAACACCACCCAGCTCCCTGGCCAATGATACATGTGCATGTAGGGTTCAAAGGGATTGCCTGAGGTCTCTGAGTTCAAATCCCTCCTATCATTGCTTACCCAGGGACTTGTTTTATTTCTAGGCTGGTCGAGTTTGGGGGGCAGCTTCAGACTAACTGCACTGTGACAACGAGCACCCTTTTGGTTACATTAGAAAATGTAAAAGTGTTCTTTGTTATCTTCTGCAGGTGCCTTGCAGTTAGGATGACAAAGACAACATGATGACACAGATAATAAATCTACTTTGAATAAGACTTTCTACTCAACTCGACAAGTCTAGTTTCCTTAGCTACTGATATATCTCATGTATCATTGGAGTTGTGACATTTGCATTTGGGAGCTGTTAAAGGGGACTACTACAAATACAAGTTTTTAAGATGGCATGTTGCAGGCTCATTACTTGGAAGTTACAATTTTTCAACTCAACACTATAAACAATAAACAATTCAACTTAAAACCATTTCAATTAAAAAAACACATCCTTTTGCCACTGATGTCTCCCAAATGTTTGAGTCTTGGAGTTTGAGTAGAGTGATGGGCAGATTGTCTTACCATTGACAATCTTCTGCTTCTAGCAAGCTGTTGGCTTGCTAGATTGTGTTGTGAAGTGATTGAAAAACATGAGAAAAACATGAGAACATGAGAGCACCCAAGACTTTTGAGGGGGCTACACATCCACCCCACACTTCTCCCCTTTCTTTGTTTTAGCAATTATAACAGGAACAAAATATGGACCTTAGAACAAAATTAATAAGGTGAAACTTATAACTGCTTATGTGCTTTACTATCACCCAGGGTCTGCCATCACTGAGGAGCCTCCTTTTCACAATGAGGATTTGAAAGACCTCTTTCAGATGAGACCTTCATGTTATCTTAAAGGAAAAGGGGTTCAGCTTCTGAAAGGCCAAATCAGCTAGTCAAAGTGACTTGCTTTCATTTTTAGCACAGAAACACCTGGGCTTGATGACACACCTCTCCTGCCAGTCAAGGCCACAGCTTGGCCAGAGCTGAGGCCTAGATTGGGCAGACTTCCCTATCATATCCTTAAATAACTCTTCCAATAATGACTCATGGAACAGCTGGCTTTGTTATCTGTTCTTAACTAAATAACCAATAACATATAAATAACTTGTAAATAACTACAACTATGCACACACTATAACTTTTTTGAAAGCACCATTTACCTCTGCGTCATAAACAAACAAATTCAAACAAACCAAGGAAACATCTCTCTGTCTCAGCTAGGTAAAATATTTACACAGTTTTAGATGACTGAGAACAAAACTTAATTTGGATTTTGAAATACCCTAACTGAAATTGTAGGATTTTTGGAAGAGGAAAGTAAATACCTTCATTAAAAATGACCCTGTAATATTGGCTGTCACATTTGTGCATTAGTCTTTACATGTGGTTATTGATTTAAGTATAGCACAATTTATAATCTCTTTTAGCTGCTTGCTAATACAACCTAATTTCTCATTTTAAGTATGTACCATACAGCTCATGGAAATAGTAGCGTGATGGCTATATTATGTTGATATATATACCTTATAGCTTATAGAATTAATAATGTGATGAATGTATTGTACTGCAGGTCTTAGCAAAATATAAAATGTTGAAATAGTTTTATGTAACCGAGAGAACTGTATAAAGCAATTAAGTTGTTTCCCACATTTGCTGACTGACCTCCCCAACTGATAAGAGTGATATAAACCAGAGCACCAGAGGAGAATTAGAGAAGAATTTTGTTAACTACTTATTATCAGGGAAGTGTGAAACAACAGGATGAAGCCACATGAAGGAATAAAATATATTGACCTGGTCTGCAGGATGTCATGTAGATAAATCAGAGTGGAAAACCAAAACAAAAAAAAGTTTCTACAACATCAAAAGCTACCAAGAATATTTGAATAATGCATGAAACTTGTGAATATGTATGTACCTTAGTAAAGTAACAGTATATAGATAACACTGTCTTAATGTATTGATGGGTTCGTTGGCTGATAGGAACACACCAGGGCTGGACATTGTCCTTTTTTATTCCCTTATTAAACTTCTGAAAAATATTCTAAGATTGAATTTTCATTTTTCTCTCCTTGATGCTTCATTTTTCTTTGGAGGGTAAAAACAGCCTAGAAAATTGTTGTGAGTTTTATACAGAAGAATATTATTAAATTAAACTAAAACTCTTAAATATTACACAGTATTATATTGAAACTTCAATGTACATTTGAAAAGAAAAGAGTTTAGTATTGTTAGGACTAAAACTGTTGAAAGCACCGAGAAATCAACATTAGAATGGGTATCTGTTTCTATGGCAACTATTTGTTGTGTCCTGTGGAAAATGAAGTTCACTTTCTTGGTAAATTTTTTTTAAAAATTAATAAAAAAGTAATTAGGAAACAGAAATAAAACAAAGGATCTTGGCCGGGTGACTTGGCATTCTGCCAATAGCACACCACTAACAAAAAAGTTTGTTCCTACAAAGCACCAGCTTGTTGAATATTCGTAAATCCACATCCATGATTCAAACATTCCTCTTGAGTTTAGTTCAGTTTCAGCTCCCATCCAACTATTTTATATTGCAGATCAATCTTCTGGTGGGCCCATCCAGTCTCACACTCTCTGATAACAGAGGTTCAATAAATTCCTCCCCTGGAGTCCTGGTCACCATCTTCATCTGGATAAGATAATTCAATGCAGGGGCAGTTTTCTCCATTCTCTTGTTTAGATGTTATATGAACAAAAGGAGTCCTTATTTTAATATCACGCTATAGCCTAAGGAATATATATGTATATTCATCACACCACCATTTCTAAGCCCTGTTAATAGCAGAAATAACCAAAACTATATTAATACAGCAAAGCCTTCTATCATTATACATATAGAATTTATTTTAATATTTGCGAAAAGCCAACTTTATAAGATGTATCTATAACAGTCTGATTATTGAAAACATTACCAAAGGAGTTTTTAATGTGTCAATTCTGTGGTTAGTCTTGGGGTTTTTTTGGTTTTTTTTTGTATGCTGGACACTTGGATTGCCACGGATGAATGGGCTGTGGCATCCTGTGGTGGCTGTGGTGGCTGGGACGGCACCTGCTGCTCCCCGTGGCCATCCTGCCTTTGTCCTGCTCCCCAATCCTGGTGTGGGGCCAGGGGGGCACTGGTGGAGTCCCCCTCCCCACCCTGGGATGGCAGTTCTTGGCACAGCTGGGGGTGGTTCAGATGCTGCGTTCGGCTCTGGAGCTCTCGGGTTTCTGCAGGGGGCACCGGTGCCGGGGAGCAGCGCTGGGACAGCTCGTGGGGCTTCCCCAGCCCACAGGATGGTGGCCACACCTTACTGGGCAGAGCATTCCACGTGTGGGGGGAACAGGGAATGCGACGCTGCTCCTGCTGGGGCTGCTCCTGCTGGGGCTGCTCCTGCTGGGGCCGTGTGCTCGGTACCATGTCTGTTGACGATGGTGATGGCCGAAGGATGTAGGATCCATTTCAAATGCTGTTTATTGCATAGGTGGTGTAACAGCAGTCCTGGGTGGTGGGTAACAGAGCCAAGCCTGTAGCTGTCAGCATCAGCTTATAGGTGACATCTGAAGCCACTTTAGTTCTTGTTACAATGCATTATATATTTTTCTATACAGAGCATCTTAATACATACAACCGATCAGCATCATACGCAATACCTTTATCATGCCTTCTGACCTATCCTAGCTATTATCATTACCATACAATAGTTAGTATTGCCCAATCCCAAAAGTTTGTATGTTACAGTTTAAACTTAAAATTGCTTTTCTGTTTTCTTCAGTGGAAAATCCTTAAACATTTTCTCTACTCGCTACATCAGCATGTATGTTTATCTATGGTATCCTCCGCTTTTCTTGAGAATTGTCTTTACTTGGTAAAAACATCTTTCTTTGTATGTGGTCAAACATACCTTTGCTGTAGCTGAAAAACCCCCTTTCAGTTCGACTTAACCTTTGCTTTCTTGGGTTATCCAGTAACTGTTACTTCAGCAGTTTCTAGCTTGAAGCTTCTTTTATTCTCCTATATCAAAACTAGCTTTCATTTCTAAAGAGCCTTCTGCTAAGCATTCATTTCTGCAAAACTTTCCTGTTAAACTTTCATCTTCTCCAGCACGTCCCCGCAGCTCCACGTCCCCCGCCCCGTGCCCTCCGCCATCCCGGATGAGTGACTCGGGTGCCCTGTGCTCTCTGCCATGGGTTTTTGGGCGAGCTGTCTCTGTGCTGCACTACGGGGTGAGGAGCCCAAAGATGGTCTCTGTAGCTGGGGCGTGGGTGGGCCTGGCTATTCCAAGGATGCACCTGGTGCCAGCAGCAGTGGGGGAGCCCTGGTGAGTAATGGCCACTCCACTCCTGGTTTTCCACCCGCCGCTCCTCCTCGCTCATCTCTGGCGGGCGTTTTGGTGCTCGCTCATCTCTGGCGGGCGTTTTGGTGAGAGGTGTCCGCGGCATCTTTACTGCCGTCCCTGCATCCCGCTCGGGTTCCAACCACTCCAGCAAGTCTGAAACAATCTTACAGGGCTTTAAAACATTTAGTCTGTGCTTCCCAGACCATGCCAGCAAGGCTAGCAATGTCTGCTGCATATACTTTACTCCCCATTTAGGTAAAAGGAGAGTCAATACCTTGACAATGGGGTTTTTTCCAGTGAAAACCATCCTCCCATGTCTTCCACACCATTTTCTATTTACAAGGTGTATTTACAAAGGGGAATCCAGATTTTTGTCGACACTTCACGCCGTTTTGGTGGCACTCTTTGCCATATTTTTATGCCTCATGGGCTCTTCTGTTTCCTTCTGCTCTGCTTGTGGGAAATGGCTGTCATCCTCACACGGGTGCACCACGCTGTACGTGCCATCATAAGCTGGAGACAGAAATCATGGCTGAAGTCCTTCTGATCATAAGACAAACAGCCTGTTTTATTGTTTGCAACCTTCTTGTATAGAGAGCTCAAAACTCCTGGATCTAGACAACTGATTGGTCTGGGTCTTAGCACCACCCAGCTCCCTGGTGACAGGAATGACAGACTTGTCTTTACAAACAAACAGTGGGTCTGCTGGTAGATAAAACTAGCACTGAGAGATAAAAGAAACAAGGGGAAGGATTCCACTGATCGATGAATGGGAAAGAAGATATTTGCCTTTACAAGCAAGCTGTAGGTTTGCTGATAAATGAAATTGGATATTGAAAGATGAAAGAAACAATGTGGAAAACCCATAAATTCCATAAGAATTAAAAATTAAAGGGGGGGGGGTGGGCGTTATACATTAAAGGGGAAGTTTTAGGTATTAGTCACTCTGGGAAGTCTGTAACTCAAGTACCTCAGCCAGTGGGGAAAGAGGGAGGGAAATGCAGCCAGGAAATTAGGATAAAGAGGAGGCTGGGTCCTCCAAAATTTTAGAGAACTCAGGGGAAATGCCCCATAGCCTCTCCTTTTATTCGAATAAAGTAAAAGGACTCCTCTGTCTCCTTTTTGGACATAAACCTTTGGCACTTGTGGATTATTTTTCCTAACACTGGCCAATGTTACATGGCCATGTTCAAAAGGATTGGTTGAGGTCTCTGTTTGAGTTCAAACCCCTCCTATCATTGCTTACCCAGGGGCTTGTTTTATTTCTAGGCTGATGAAGTTTGGGGGGCAGCTTCAGACTAGCTGCACTGTGACAATGCACTGTGACAATGAGCAGCTGCCAGCCTCTAGCTATTCCAAAGAATTCCCTGGCAGAAACCTCAGAAAACAGTGAGATTGCTCTGTTGCAGATGTTAAATAGAGTCCGTGCTTGCTGCTCCTTTGATTTAAAAGCTGTCAAGTTATAGATGGAATTGCACATTTAAAAAGCTGCTTCTGGGTTTGAGAGATATGAGGTGAAAACACAGTGCAGATAACAGATATATTTTTCTGAAGCACTTTAAAGTCATGGAGAATATTCCGGTAAACATAAAAAAATGGGCAAAAATTTATTTGGTAAATAAATATAGGTAAATATTTGGTAAATAAATAAATAAAGGCTCAGAATCAGAGGTTAACTTTGCTAAAACATTAGAGGACAACTGATGGTGTGTAAAAGCATTGATAATATACTCAAATGCTGAGGATTTACTTAATATCAAGTCAAGCGTGTCCCTATTCCTAAAACAGCTGCAGAAAAAGCCCATTTCTCTTCCCAGAACGTGCTTTACCCATAAAGAGCTCAGCTCTGGCTAAAGTGACAACTGGCCTCCACACTGATACTGTTTCAATGTCCTGTTTTTTCCTACCACATGGGATTTATTCAGCATTTTAAGGAAAGATTAACCAGCCAGGCTTTATGAAATGTCCTTTTATGTGAAAAGAAGATTAATGTGAGGATGAATGCAGGAGATTCTACCTTCAGCCACTTCAGTGCATCAGCTCTCTAACAATGCACAGAGCAGTAAGTGGTGTTTGTTTTGCCTGCTGAACAACTGATAATTTAGCTTTGTTCTCATTATTGTTTTTTCTTAATAGCTGGAAGTACAAAGCAAATGGTCCTTGGATAAGTTGTTACAGAAGTGACTTTAGCACTATTGTTTTGTATTTATTTAATGATGTAAAGAAATACAGTCCTAATAACGCAGAAGGTGTTTCAGTTCCATCAGCAAAAGTTGTACTGGATAAGGAAGCTGGGGTTGATATTATGTGTTTATTTCCTTGCAACATTTTATTCACTAAGACCAAGAGTTTAATGGAATCAGTTGCTCAAGTTCCACAATCATTTTCTCCCCACAGTGAGTTCTTGTATCCGAATACTGAACTATGCAGATGTTGGGGGTTAGTTTTCTTTTCTTCTGTTCTTTCTTACCTATAGAATTTTTGTCATGAGTTGCTAAGAAACACTGACTACTGGGTACTTATGGGTGCTTAAGAAAACAAAGAAGTGGCCAGGCTCGGGGAGGGGGGGAAGGGGGTTGCCCTGGTTGCATTTCTCTCAGCTGGGGGAGTTTCTCTCCGAGGGACAGAGACACCACAAGAGTAGGGCAGGTGGAGGACGAGGGTGGGGCAGCTCTCGGCTCTGGAGGAGGAGGGTTGGGGCCACAGCTTCGAAGGGAGTTTGTTGCTGCCTGTAATAGATGTAATTATAAATTCGTGCAATTAAAACATAGAAGGAAGTTATAGTAGATGATAGAATGTATATTTTCTATAACCCTGTGAGTATAAAAAGTAACCTTAATTCCCGGACTGGGATGGGCGTTCACCAAATACCAGGACATGCTCTGTATACAAACTGACATCTCGATTTACACCAGAAAGGAGGGTGGCTTGCCAGGATGTAGCTCCTTGAGCTAATCAGATCTTGGGCACCCGGACCATCAACCCACCATCAACCCACCATCAACACATTGATACCCATTTCGAGGGTGGACCCTGAATTTGAAGACATCATCATCCCAAAAGAGGATTCCCTGAAAATCCTTTCAGACGCGGCCCAGCACCGGGAAATCTGTTCAGAGTTCATCATCAAGTGAAAGACTGGGTTTGAATTTGAAAACACAATACCTCTGCTGCCGGGAGGCACAAAATACAGTATAAGAACCCGGACTCAACTACCAGCAAATGGTGGAACAGTGTGAGATAGCAACCCTGCTGTCGGTCGGCTGTTTCACCCAACATTCGAATGTTGTTCCCTGTGGCTGTCCCAGATAGATTTAAAATGGAAAAATAAAATTTATTCTTTATATCTGATTGGCTAGTTGATCATTTATAACATGCCTTTTGCCCTGAGGTGATCCTTTGCTTGTAGGAGCAGCTACTGAACTGGGACCTTGTTTACACCCATCTCACTGGAAGAGGGACCTGTCCCCATCTGCTCGGATGCCCGGGATCTTGGGCTTTCCCCTTTCTGCCCTCCAGGGCTGCTGCTGTCCCTCCCCTGCTGCTTCTTCGTGTTCTCAATATATATGATTGGCTTTTCACAGATATTGAAATGAATCCTCTATGTGTTATATTAGACAGTTATATTGTATCAATATAGTATGCTTACACTATCTGTTTGGTCGGGATAACATCCAGTGAACAGGTAGAGAAGACCCTGCTATTGATACACCAACCATCAGCATCTGCCACCTGAAGAGAGTCTGGACCAAGGCCCAGGCTGGAGGTGATAATGAAGACACAGCCCAGAAACACACGTGCTCAAAAAAGGCAGACCCAAGGAGGGGCAATGCAAAACAGTTCCTGGAATATGGAAACTAGTTCATGGAAAAATATGAATATTCAACAGACTGATGCAATAGAAAGGGGATTCAAAGAAGGCCTCAGAAACAGCAGGTTGTGGACTTGGCTGAATGCCAAGTCACCCAGCCATCCATACTTTGCTTTTTTGTTTCCTAATTGTCTCATTTTTTATTATTAAACCTATTTCTTAAAATTTACCAGGAAAGTGAACTCTGTTTTCCACACTGGGGCACTGCTCCGAGTTTTCACTACACAGTAGCCCTGCACTCCCTCTGCCTGCCGAGACATCCTGCACTTCCAGCCACAGCTCTGGAGCTCCTAAAACATCTTGTCCACCAGCCTGGGATTTTTGCTCATTCCTGCCATTCCAGCTTGGGCCTCCTCAGAGTCTGTCAGAGTCCAGGGCATTCCTTTGGTTGCCCTGGAGGGTCACAG
>JANPWX010000467.1:213079-250837 GCA_024734555.1 Trochalopteron elliotii | reverse complement strand
GCGGTGCCGCCATGGCCGCCGCCGACCTTGAGGCCGCGCGTCCCCTCACGCCGCGCTCCCGCCCGCAGCGCCATGGCGGGGAACGGCGAGCGCACCTTCATCGCCATCAAGCCCGACGGCGTCCAGCGCGGGCTGGTCGGGGAGATCATCAAACGGTTCGAGCAGAAAGGGTTCCGGCTCGTGGCCATGAAGTTCGTGCACGTGAGTGCCCGCGCCTCGCCCCCAAACCTGGTCCCTGCCCTGCCCGAGAGGGGCTCCCCATCCCCACACCCACCCCGGGAATCTCCCCCTGCGCCTTCTCCTGCGGCACAGCGGGGGTTTGATGGCGGCTGTGCCGGAGCACGTGTCAGGCCCGGCTTCCTGCCCTTTCCTAAAAGCACACGGCTTCTTCGCCTTTCTAAAAAAACGAACTTTGCTCCCGAGATTTAATGCAGCCCGATTGACAGCTGGAATGGCCGTGGCTGAAAGGTTGTGTTGGGTGACATCATCCCGGGATCCCGTACTCTGCTTAATCACTGATGGTCACTGCAGTGCAAAGAAATCACATTGTCAATTCCCAGCACTGCCACAAAGAACTCCTTTAATGTTACAGTAGGAGCTGCCACTGACATCCACAATAGCACTGCGGCATTGTTGTTAACATTAATTATTAGTGAATCTAATCACTAACGCCATAGTCTTACACCTGTAACATCTTTTAGTTAATGATAGTCAGAAAACTACATTTAAGGTTACATCTGCCCTTTTAAAGGCCTCTGAAGACCTTCTCAAACAACATTACATTGACCTGAAAGACCGCCCCTTCTTCCCTGGTTTGGTTAAATACATGAACTCTGGACCTATTGTGGCCATGGTAAGTTGCTTGATTTTAGTTAAAGATTACTTTCTTGAATATATTTGTTTTACTGTATAAATTATTAGGGATATTCAGAGATAGTGTTACAGAAACTTTTTTTTTTCAAATGACCTAGTTCTGATAGTGGCAAAAGAAAAAATTAAAATTAAGACAGTGAAATTACTATATAACAAGAAAAGTGCACATATAAAATGAGTATTAAAATGCCTAATATATATAAACGTATAAAGCAAAATTCTTGAAAGCAAATCTTCTGCACCAAAAAATCTGTTTTGGGCAAAGAAAGGTCAGGCTCTCTGACACAACAACCCAGCTTTTGTGTCATTCATTCTTACATTCCCCCCAAAACAAGGTCCTTGCTCTGATAGCATCTCCTGGTGTGATGATGAACCCGGAGAGAGCACTCAGCAGGGTGTCCCTATTGCACCACAACACAAAGGGTTGGAGGTTGCCTTGTATATTAACTCTAGTTACAAAGTATACTTTGTGTACAAAGATGAGGCTTGGTAAAGTATCTCCTTCACTGCAGTAACAATGTTGATAGTCATTTTTACAATTCCTTCCAGTTCATATGGTTTTTTCCCTTGTCACCTTTACAGACATAAGAGACAATCTAGGCAAAGTTACTATCTTTAGTGGTAGAACCTTTGTTTGCAAAGTATGCTGGAGCAAAGATGAATTGTCAATATTTTGCATAAGCGTGGCTTAACAGAATTTTTGTGGTTTTTACCTTAAGGTATGGGAAGGACTCAACGTAGTTAAAACAGGGAGAGTAATGCTGGGGGAAACCAACCCTGCAGACTCCAAGCCTGGCACCATCCGTGGTGACTTCTGCATTCAAGTGGGAAGGTTTGTACTCTGTCTATTAATTGATACTAAAAACTCAACAACTGCTCACTGTTTACATGACAACACAAGAGCTGTTGTCAGTCTTTTATTCTAGAAAGTCAGAATTGGTGGTAGAGACCTTAGTCTGATGGTATTTCAATTGCAGGTCGCAGTGCATAGCTGCTGCTTAGGAAAGTGGCACAAAGCTGACTTCATTTGCAGTCCAGCTCCTCCCCAGAGCAGCATGTAAGCTCAGGCAGGGGCTGGTGTAGAACAGTAGCTCTAGAGTGACCCTGATAGGCATAATTAGCTCTTGGGGAGGGTGGGGGTGTTGGAACACTACCTGAAATAACAGCAATAGTCTCCCCACTCCAGATGCTTCATCCAAGTTTTTCAAGTTGAGAACAAGGCTGCTGCAAGTGTGTTTTTATAGGGAACAACGTTTGTCTCCTTCCCCAGGAACATCATCCACGGCAGCGACTCGGTGGAGAGCGCACAGAAGGAGATCAACCTGTGGTTCAAACCCGCAGAGCTCATCGACTTCAAGCCCTGTGCACATGACTGGATCTATGAGTGAAGGGCTGTGACAGTGATCTGTGCCTTCCAACACCTCATCTCATTCCAGCTGCTGCCCTGAGAGCAACCCCGGTTATCTTCGTGCTGAAAGTGACTGTCAAATAAATGGATGTGAGCTAATTCCTTGTGGTGCATTCACTTACAACAGAGCCCTGTTCAAATGCTCAGAAAAGTCATTTTACTCATTCAGGAACCACTGACACATGACCCTGGTCCACCTGCTGGACTCAAGCAGTGGCAAATTTGTAGAGGGGGAGCTGAAGGGGGGCTGGAGCTACTTCCAACACAGCTGGAGGGAAAAAGGGATACCACAAGATTTCCCTCCTTACACAAATATTAACACTAAATGAAATGAGACGTGAGTGCAAAGCTTGCTCTCTGAAATGTTTACCTAATTCACCTTCTCTTATCAAACCCTTAACCTTGTGCTCAGGGCCTCACACAGTTTGTTGTCACACCAACATACTTCAAATTATTTAAAATACTCATGTTTTTACGGATTGTGGGTATTTTTAATAAGGTTAAGAGTCTTTTAAACAAAACCATCACTATTCAGAAAAAAGACTTTTAATCATTTTTATTTTGTGTAAAAAAGGCAAATTTAGTGAATTATTTTCATCTTGTACACAAAGTTATAATTTTAATGCTTTTCACATCCATGCTGAAAATCTGCAGTCTCGTAAAAATGAAAGTAACATTAATTTCTCCAAAAGCGTTTTTTCACTGAGTTATGTACATTGCATGAGAAAGCTTTAAATACTCTCTCACTGACAACACAAATTACCAAGAAAATAAAAGATTAAATTTGTACAGATATTGATCTATATATCAAATACATACAGAAACGATGTAAAAACCCATTTGTTTAATCTTGATTCCCGCCCCAACATTTTCCCAGGGGCCAAAGCTGATGCCTTTTTTGTATAAATGGCTGTGGCTTTTCATTTTAAATATGAAAAAAATCAAAAGGAAGAAAAATTCAGCTGAAATCACAGTTTTTAAAAATCCCTTCCCAATAAAGGATTATTACCAAATATATTAGCACCATCATACAAAGATAGAGGGAGGGTATTCACATCACAGAAAACAACAATAAAAAAACCAAAACAAACACTGAAACCCGTGTTAGTATCCATAGAACAAGGAATCAATAACTGCTGTAGCTTTCCTCAGATGCAGGAAGGAACAGGTTAGAGAGTTCTACTGAAAATAATGTAATAATCACAGAGCAGAGAAATCTGGAACAAGAAAAGAGGGGCAGCAGCCAAGTCAGGGACAGGGCTTGGGCTGCCTCAAGGTCAGAAAAACCTGCTGGGCCAAATGCCAAAATTAGTCTGACCCCATTGAAGGTTTTAGGTGTCCAACATTTGCTGCTCTCTCAGCCAGGTACCACGGCTTGAAAGCCAAGAGAAACATTTCAGAGCCATGGGAATGCTTTGCAAAGCCAGGGAGCTGCCACAGGGACACCCCCACAGGCTCTCTGGGGATCACATCCCTGGTAGCACCTTGCTCAGATTTTCCCTGAGCTTCTCAGCAAGTGACTTCCAGCAGCTCCTTCCATGGTTTGCTTAGCACAGATGTCACTGTACTTGACAATTAACACAACTGAGGCATATTCTGGACTCAGAGACACAAAAGACGTTTCACCAAGTGCTGAAGTCACACGGGTACCCAAGAACGTACATCACCTCACAGACTTTAGTGTTTGATGAATAACAGAATATTATAAATACTGACAGACTTTAGAACAGATTCTTACATTTCTCCCAACACAGAAGTGTGTTAAGGACTAATTTTCCCTCTTGACATTTGAAGACTGACTCTGAAATCAGGGATGAGCCGGGGCAATACTCAGTTTAGTGACCTGGCTATGCACCTCACTCATTAACCAGCCCAACCTTCTACATTATGACACACTAATTAATGCAACAGTTTTTCTACTGAAGTCAGAAGATGTTGATGAGAGAAGAAAGCAAGACTGTGAGAACCTTGTTCCAGCTGATGGGACAACCTGCAAGTTGTTGTATTTAAAAAAAAAATAAAAATCAATAGTGCTATACTTACCAAATGAAATCAATGCTTGCAGAGCTGGATTTTACAGCAGATAAATGGAGAACACAGGAAAACAATCAAGGCTCAAACTGTCACTACAATGGTCTCTAATCCTAGTTCTCCAATCTAGGCTGTTACAAATAAACGTGTGGGTCAGAATCTGAGATAAGGTATTTGAAGTCTACCAGGTCCAACGAAGTCCTTTTCATGGCTATTTTAGAGAGCTAAAATGTCTTTGCCACCTGAAGTTATAGATTCTTGTAATCAGATTAACAGATTCTGTCAATAGAAGAAGCTGTTGTTAAAAACAGGTTGTTATTTAAGAAATTTTACCAGTAAGGGAGAAAAGAATTCCAGACATTCCTACACTGTACAGGACATGTTTTACTTCCAGTAGTAAATACAAAACTTTACATAATTAACCCCTCTTGCATAGAATGAGGTAAACCTGTGCATATCACCAATACTATGTACTCAAAGTTGGAGCAATATTTTAGAAAATAATCTAATTGCTGGTTTTCAACTTTCTATGCACTTTTTTTCTCTTTTTTTTTTTTTTTTTAGCTCAAACGTCAATATACAAATATGGTCTCCTGGGGCTCTGTGGGTTGATATCCTTAAAGTATTTCTTAGGCTGTAGGAATACAGATGTTAATAATTTTTGATCAAATTTTTTTTAAGCCCTAACTTATGGTCAAGAGTCAGATGATCATTGTACTGCTCCAAAGGGGACCTGTGAAGACCCAGAAGCACTTACAGAACTTACAAGATAATTCCTGAGAGTTTTGTTAATGAACCTTACTGGTAAAAGCTAAAGCTCTTGATGCACATTCTTCCAGTCACAGCTCTGCAGGGCTGATCAACCACCTCACTCATCAACTCCATTTACAAAAATGTACAAAGGTTAAAGATATGGAAAGATAAAATCCAAATTATTAAGAGCTCCTGCAAAAATACTTTGTGTTTAAGCAGTCATAATTTTCATCCTCTTATGTGACTTTTGCCTTTTAAGTTGACCAGGTGGGGCTAATGGGATGCTTGAAATGAGATAAGAATTCCAGGCAACAGGCAAAGTCAGTTTATGAATTATAGACTCCAACATGTGATTTTGACACTGTTCTCAAGTCTCAACTATGTTACACTATTGTAACAAGACATGAATATTGCATGCTATCCAGGACTGAACGAATTTTTAATCCACAATGTAGGGCTCCTTTCAGCTCACCTGAAACCACGTGGCACATCAGTTCTGAATGGTCACAAATAGATATTTAAGATGGTAAAGAAACATTTAGGGTTTTCTGAATGGGAAAAAAAAATAAATCACAAGAATACTCACAAGTTCCTTCCCACTACCAAGGGAGTCCTTAGTGACTGTCCATCTAAGCTGCATCTTCAGTCAAAATTCAGAGCTACAACTAATCTTCCAATGAGAGAATTTTCTGAAGTTCCAGTTTGGCATAGGGCTCTGTAAACATCTGCTAAAGCATTCCAAGACTACAGACATTCATATACAGACAAGAGCTTTGTAGATCCAATAAAATGCCCACTGCAGTTGACGGAGACAAGGCTACTGATATTAATGGGCACTGAATCAGACCCTAAAGAATGTTAAAAAACAAAACCTTATATAAAAAAGGGTATTTTAAACTAAATAAAAACACCTTGAAAAGTTAAAATCTTCCTCAGGCAATGGCTCCGTTGCACTTGGGGCTACTCACTGAGTAGAGCTTTACAGGACTATCTTTCACATATAATTTATGCCTCTAAATCAGGGCTTGAAAGCCTTATTTTCACAATCAAAAAATCAGAGGCGTGACCAGTGCAGTTCACAAGAGTCTAAAAGTCTCCCAACTTGTACCAAAAAGGTTCATTTGTTATGACAGTTCACTTGTATTTGCAACTATATCTTCCTCCAACTGCTTCCCACAATCATGCTAAATAAACTTTAATCTTACCAAAAAATTAGATTTTCGGTTCTTGTTAACAATGCACAATAAATCTGAACTTGAAAATATTACAAAATTCTTTCAAAAGCTTCAAATACAACACAAAAGTGTCCTTTGTTTTCGTTTTTAATAAATTGAAAAATCTTTTTTCACTAAAATAGTTTCCCCGCCCTTCCAAAAAATTCTGAACTGAGTCTAATTCATCTACATTGAGCACAGCCACGTGGACTGCACCATCCAAGTGGGAACAGAATCAGTCAGTCTTGGAGAAAGGTCCTTTTCCTGTCACCAGTGCTGTGCCCCTCACTCCTGGGAGCTGCCTCAGGGCTCCTGTTTGATGTAGTAGCTGGCAGAGCCGTTGCTCTCCTGGTCAGATGTTCCCTGCAGGAAGCTGTACTCCTCTCCATCCAGCAACTCCTCCTTCAGCTGTAGTGAAGTCACTACAAATCAAAAATTCACATTAAACATCTATATAATTTAAAGTGCAACTTTTCCTTTGATTTATTTAGTATTATTGATATTGGGAGCATCCCAGATTCCACATTTTCTTATATTCCAGATTTTAGTGATGCTTTAATGCTCAGGATCCCACAGAGAACAGACACTTTGTGAGTGCAGATGGAATCTAAAGTTATGCTCTAATATTAACAGATTTCAAATTACTTCCAATAATATATTCTCTGCCAGATTTTCTCAAGAACTGAGTATTTTAAACCACTTTAACTTTTAAGCCACTTTGCTTCCTATTTAGTCTTTATGCAAAGTGAAAATGAGATTGAAAATGGCCAACAGTTAACCTACAATTCAAATAACTTAGTCCAGTTACTGCAAACAGTCTGTGTGAGACAACAAAATATACTGACAAAGACTTCTCAATCCATCATTAAAATTTTAGGATCCCAGAAGGTAAGTTTCATTAAAGCAAAACATTTTTTGTAGTTTTAATTTTCTCTGTTCTTTTGTCAAAATTGAATGGAAATGAGATTAAGACAAAGATGTTAGGAATAGCAATAATGTCACAATTACCTTTCCAGTTTCATTAATGAATAGAGATCATTATCAAAACATGAGCACAATGGAAAGAACACAGGAAACAAAACATGTAAACGTTTATTAAAGGTGCAGTACCCACATTAAAGGGTTGATTATATAAAAATAAATGATTCTCTATGACCAAATGAATGACAAAAATATAGAAGTTTATAATTATCAAATATAATTTTATATACATTGTCAATGTGTATATAAATATTTTGAAATGCAAAAATATGCAGTGAAAGAAAAAAACCCCAACCCAGAACCTGCTGCTACTGATAGCCCTGCAGTAATTTGTAAGCTGTTTGATTATTCTTTTATAAATATTCTATGTTGAAACAAGCTCTTGAGCTAAATAAAAATAAAATTTGACAATTTAGATAGTAGAAGATGTCAAAAGTTGCTGCAGCATAATGCAAGCTCTCCTCATCTTTCTTTAATAGATTCCTCTTCCCACCTACACAGCCCACAATCCCTTCCTTATTTTTTCTCCCAAATACTCCTCCCTGCATCATGCCCAACTTTGTTGACCCAGAGATCAGGAACCCTGGTCAAAGTGCTCTCTAAATGATAAGGCACACAACTGGCTACTTGGCTATGCTACGATGCCTTCAGCAAAGGCTACACAGAGGTCAGGGATACAAACCAACCCAATGTTGTTTCCCTTCTCTCCATGAGTAGGAAGCTCCTGAAGGTACAGGAGTAACTGCAGTGGCCGTGATTTGGATTTGCTGTCCCTGGCTCATTTGAACCAAAAGTCCTGACATCTAAATATTTAATGGTATCTTCCTTCATTTGTTCCTATTATACAGCTTTTAACTACAATCCTCCATCAGAAAAGCTTAGTTACAGCTACACACCTATTACTTGAAAGAAGAAAAAAGGAAAACTAATGGAAGTCATCGAGCTGAAGGAAAAGGAATGCAGATGGGCCAGATACTCCCTTTTTACAGTGTCTCAGAGATTTTCCAGGACAAAGAGATAGACTGTGTCTGTGTGTGATGCCATGACATCCAAACCAATACAAACGGAGCAACATGTGCCAGAGTTGGGTGAATCCCTGGGAACAGTCTCCTCCTCTGCCAGGCTGGCTGTAGGTTCTTTTCAAAAAGGAAGCAGTCCAACAGGAGAATTTCAGTGCTTAAGAGATCATTTCAGATGACTGAAAGATGTGAAGTACTCATGCACCCTAAAGCAGCATCAGGAATTTGCTAGAGAGCAAAATCACTTCATACAAACCAAGGTGAAGAAGTGCTGAACCTTTCTCCTGTGCTCATACAAAAAGGGATAGAATTGGGACAATACAAAAGGGGAAAGAATTGGGGCTGAACCTTACTGAGATCTCCCATGGACAAGAAGTTTCAGAACAGATGTTCTTTTGTTACTTATCCTCCACTGACTCCATTCAAAGCCATGCAAACATCCCCTGCACTGTGCCTGCATATGTCCTACAGCTACTGCAGTATCAGGCAATGAATGATGCTGAGGAGTACACATGTAATTAATAAGTTCTGGACAATCTCAAACGTGTTCTAAACTGATTGGATGGTCTCAAGGTCCTGCCTCCTTCCAAGAGTCTGAAAAGGTATGGTCTTGCTGGTTTCAATATAAACACAAACACCTTTGGACAATGACAAGGCTACATCACAAACAAAATTAATTTTGTCCAGCCTTACCAAAACTCAGTGTTGAAAAGTTCCCCTCAATTGGTCATAGAAATCACTGAGTATCAGAAGCCAAGGAACACAGGTGTTTCATCTGAACTGAGATCTAATGACACAGAAATTCAGCCTGTGTCTCTGCACTATAGAAATGCAATGCAGGTGTAGATTTGGCATAAGAGAAGAACAACTGTGCAGAAATAGATGCTCCACAGAACATTCTCCCCTAAGCAAGGCTTCTTTTTGGCATCAAAGGCTCTGTTAAACACGGCATGCACACACCAGTAGCAACATGAAATGAAGGGATCCCTTCATGAGATGTGTTGAGAGGTGTGCAGGAAAGAGTAAAGGTTTTCCTCAGGGCCTAAAGGTGGTATGGGGGTTCCTTTTTTCCACGTCTATTAATGGATAACACATGAACAACAGAAACTGTTCTGGATGTATTCCAGTCAGTAGAGAGTACTGACAGAGCAGACAAAGGCAAGCTTAAGGGAGCCATCAAGCAAATCTGAGGCTAAATCTATCAACCTGGCAACTGTCCTGCAGGGAGAGCATCATTCAGCCTGTCTGACAGCTCCTATTGTTACAATATATTTGTTAGCAATAATTTGCTGCATTATGTTGTCAGAGATGTCAGGAAAAGGGAAGAGAGAAACTACCAGAGATGCTTGAAGTGAACCTGTATAATTGAAGATTGATTAAATTATGTAAACGGTAAGTTTACATAGTAAGTTCAAAATTTTAATCTACTTCAATATTCCTGATTAATTTTTAAGAGTTTTTCTCTGCTCACTCATACAGGTGCACAGTTACACTGCTTCAAATATATTTTGTTAGTAATCCACAAAATCTCATGTAACACATTCCAAAGATACTTTCCCAGATAACTGCCTTTTTCTGATACAAAGACAAAAATGTTTATTTACAGCATATAGCTGTTTTCTCTGCAAAGGATAATACACGATAATGACCTACTTACATCCAATATTCCCAGATCCACATTACCATTCAGTTTCACAGGGTGTATTTTTGTATTTTAACACTCTGCAGAGCCCCTCTGGGATTCTCAGTAACCCATACCACAACCTTTTTCCTCAGAAGTTCTAAACCAGCTGTAACCCTCTGCTATGATTAATTCAGTGACATGGTGCATCAGTGAGAATGAAAAGCTCTCCAGCAGAAAAAATTAAACCAACTAAAATTCAAAGGAAAAAAAAAAAAAGGGGGAAAAAAGGAAGATTGGATGAGTCAGCACATGACACCCTGGAGCACAGCTTCCCACTCTGCAGTGACACACTGCTGTGAGCAGTTACCTGTTTGGAGGCTGGGACTCAGCTCCTGGCTATTCCTGGGAGGCTGGAAGGCCTCAGGGGCTGTCTGTGCTGGAAGGGCTCGGTATGGAGGAGGAATCAACTTGTCATCCCCAGAGAAGCTCCTCTGCCCCTCACCTGCCATGGGTGGGCTGCACAAACTGACAGGCTTCTTCCCAACTGGTCTCTTCCTCTCTAAACATCAAGTCAAACTAAAATAAACGCTGGGGTTAAAGTGCATCAGGCAACTCTGTTCACTGAGAAATGGCTCTGATTGATATTCACCCATTCTCAAAAACCAGGGCCTGTACAGTGGCACCATTCAGTTATTACTGGGAATATTGTTCTCAACAGCCACACTGTAGTCCCTGAATTCTACAGGCTACGAGTAGGACTTCAAGGGAATTGCTTAATACTATGAGCCACTTATTTCATGCTATATCAATGAAACACAAATGCTGCAAATTACTTCTGCTGCAGCTACACTGCACAGTCACACACACTCCTCTACCTGGGCACCCAAGACATCTTGGCTCAGTTTCAGGCTGCAGTTGTTTCAGTGTGTGTGCCTAAGAGACAGAAGGGTGCTTCTGGGGAAATAATCCTCTCTAGATAAAGTTTATTACCTCTAAAAATACATGCTCTTAATTCCCTTTAGAATGGTATTTCCAATTTTTACAGTGCCTTACAAACACAAATAACCATTTCAGCACATAGAAATAAACTTCTAAAATGTCCTCAAATTATTAAACACTGCATTTCACGAAAAAATGTTATTAAAACATTTCCCATACAAATTACCATGTTTCTCCTTTATCACTAAGATGCTCCCATTCTGTGCTCAAGGCACATTCTCTGTGGTATTGAGGGTACAAGATCTGGAACACAAATCAATGCTTTCAGCTACATTAAAACTGTGGCTGCTGATGCTTCAGTCCTATCAGCACTGTCAGACAGACAGACAAAAGCCCAGCCCTGAAAAGTTAACTGATTATGTATATGCTAAAGATACTGCCCTGCTTAAATATTCTTCTTATAAGACAACTTCAGGATGAGCCTTTTAGAGAGATTAATGAGGAAGAATGGTGTCTACAGAATCCCAGCCTTGAAAATATGTGGGCCAGATTACCATTTCAGTAACCTTACTCTGATATATACACCCAAGAGGAAGCAGACAATACCAGCAGATACTGCATCCTTCATTGTTAATTAATTAATTGTCTGGGCAAGCTGGCATGTTACCCTTCAAGAAGTCACCTGCACAGCCTTCTAAGCAGCAGGCACACAGCACAAAACCCTACTCATTGAAACAAGCACTATTGGAAAGGGTATTGGGGGAAATTCTCAAGTATCCCCAAAAGCATTCCCAAAGTGTTTATGATGCAATCAGCTCTGCTTCCCAGAGAACATGTGCACTGCCAGTGCACCCAGGAAGAAGGGGACACTGCAGCAGAAATCTGCATCATTACACACAACAGAATGACTCAGTGACATCCTGGGCTGTGCTGTGAGCACGTGAGAAAAACGTGTGGAAATAACTCCACCCTGCTAAAACTTACCTAATTTATGACAGAGTTTCTTGTTAATCATCTGTGGAGACTTTATAAGGTACCATAAAAATGTCACAGCTGCATTATATGGTTCTGTGACTGAGATCCTTTATAAAATAACTTTCTATTTTTATTTACAAGTGCTGAACAAGAAAAAGCTTCAGAAGACATTTTTAGTGTTATTTCCTGTGACTCAGCACTTCTGTTGCCATAACCTACTTAGAAAAAACCCACATAGGAGGCAGCTGGCTCTAACTGCTCATGACCTTGGCTCTCTCATATTCTAGTGATTAAGAGAATTTCTTGGTAATAAGCAAACAGTCCAGAACACAATCAGCTTTCCCTGCTTCCACAGGCAACATTAACCCCAGGTTAGTGAGAAATGAAGAACAAATTTCCCTAGACTAAATTTTCTACAGCTAGACTAAAGCTTCCTATGGGACTAAGTAAGAGCAATTTTCCAGGTTTGGGTCACACTTAGTGTAAGACAGGTAGCAGAGGTATTAGGAAAGGGATAAGGCAAGGAGTATGATGGTCTAGAACAGCTAGCTAAACAAAATCTGCTCAGACAGTGCAGAATCATGCAAAAACAGGTCCTACACAAAGGTAATTAACCATAGAGCCATATTTCCCAAGCTTAAAGCAAAAGCACTCACATCTTTCCCCAGATATTCTCAAGTCAGGAGTTTTCCAGTACCAGTTTAAAAAATACTGCTGCAAGATTCTGAAAAGGATCTGGATTTTACTGTTCATTTTACTGCTTATTTCCTCCAACATCAGGAAGGAAAAGCAGTGCAATGTTTGAGGCACTTAACAAGAGGTTCTAAGAACTTCCCAGACACCTGTTTTATCTGTGGCATTCACCAGCCAACTTCTTTTCATGCCCAAAGATCAACATAACAAAGGTTGTATTCTCAATGACTGGGGAAGAAGGCTCCAATTGGCCTTCACAGATCCATTCACAAATTCACCAGGAAGACACCAGGAATGTTTTAATTCCTCACACTGGTTCTATACAATAATGAAACACTCTGGAAATAAGACTAAATTAAGGAAGCTAATTTTGTATTTTGACAATTTGATTCCAGGGGAATCAATTACTGTGGAAAGTACCTGAACACTGCAGATTCTTAAAAAAAGTCATTACTGTGTTTTACTGTGACCAGAACAGCCACATGCAGCAATGCTGTTTGTTTTGGAAAGTAATAATACAAAAGCTCAATTTACATAGATGCCTAAACCAAAACATCTGATAAATAAGTAGCTTTTTTGTTTCAAAGATAAGCCAGTTAGATGATAATTTAAATTTTCTACACCTCATTCTTTCTGATCCCAGTAACTTGGTTCTTATTCCTTCACCTGTGTTACGGACAGCAGAGGGAAAACTGTGTTGATACCTGAGTATTTTGTACAACTACCAATACAGTACAAAGCCAATAAATTATGTAACTGAAATTATGTCAGAATACAGAAGTATTTTAACCATTGCCCATCTACAATTCATAGATTATTATTATTATGGTTATTATTAGCAACATCTACCCTATCACAAGTCATTAAAAAATGGTTATTCTCAATGAAAAAGATCCTTTTGTGGCATACTGCACCTTTAAGCATAACACCTGCTCAGACACAAACATTTCCTATTTGGAAAGGAACAGGGACTTAGGAGGAGACCACAAACTTTAAAACATCAGGCAAAGTGCAAACACTATTTTGTCACCCACTTTTCTTCTGTCCTTTGTACTGTTGTGATTTAGCTTTTTTCTTCTGTTTGGATGAACTTGACTGGCTATCTCTTGATGCTGCAAAAATGAAGAATCCAAAATTTATGCTTATTAGATTAAAAAAACCATTTTAGAGTCAAAGCTGCTACACAATTACAGAATTTTTCTTTAGTGACTGAACAAAGACAGAAACTTATTGTCTTTGTAACTTGCATTAAACTACTCAACACAAACTCTTTTATTACCCCCTCATTAAAAAACAGTTCTTGAAATGTATTTCTTCAGTTATTATCGCTTGATCTGACAGGACAAGTTGTGATGTAATAAATTAAGATACAATTTCTGCACAGGTTGAGGTCCACCAAATTCAGGAGGTGAAACAGATACATTGGCAGTCTTAAAGAAATATAAATTCTCAGTGAGCTCCTCCAGAACTGACTAGAGGCTTTTTCCCCTGCATCAAAATCAGAATCTTCTGGCATTGAAGAATAGTAAAAAACACTCAGAAGTACTTTAGAAATCAAAGTGGGAAAGATTAGAACTTTGAATTAGAACTTCTGGGCATTAGCAAGAGTTTTTTCTAATTTTGTTATGTCTGGGGACCTAACTGGAAAAGGGTAGGAAAATGAGCCCCCATGAAAATAATCTCCATTCTTGGCAAAGCAGGACTCACACTGGGGTGCTGGAGGCTGGAGCTGGTATCCAGTGAGCTGACACCATCCCACAGGATACAGGTCTGGGGACTCACAATCCACCCACTGGTCATACTCGTCCTCCCAGCCATCGAAGTGTATCCTCAGCAGCCGGTGGATGATGCGCGTCACCGTGGCCACGCACACCAGGCGAGGCTCCATCAGATCCACAGCCTCCACCTTCATGCCAACGTGAAAGCCATGGTTTGGGACTTCCTGGGGGAGGAAAGAAGGCAGGCATCAGTAAACAGACATGTCCACTAAGATAGTTTATGCTGAAAGAGAGATTTCAATCAGCTTAATACAGAAAAAAAATCCAAGTATCATTGATGAAGTTTCCTGTACCTCCACATCTGTTTAACATTTCAGAGATACCAACTCTTGTTTACTCAAATGGTTCTTATCTCTAAAAGTCTTTGTTTTTCAAAACTCTATTTAACAAATGGGTCCACCCTGTGCACTATGCAAAGATGTGAAGAAAATACTAATTCCAGGATAAACATGTATAATTTTCATTACCTTATTGAAGAGCTTTACTGGTGCTGCTATTGAGTCAGTTTCCCTGAGGTAGTCAAACCATTTAAAAGGGAGTTTTGCATAACCTGTGAATTTTAAACAACATTTTCATACATCAACTGCAAACTTTATATGTAAGAACAACGGCAAAAACAGCACATTGGGAGTGGGTTACAGCCAAAAAAACAACAAAAGTCAAACATCATTATCAGAAACTTCCACTCTCTGAGCCTTTGATCTAAGGGACAAACAGCCACCTGGACATTGCCCATTTGCAACAAAGAAGAATGAAGCACTGGGTAAGATAAAAGGTATCATTTAAGTTAAGATCAATCACTTAAACTGGAAGTCTTTTATCCACACAGATTCTTATCTCTACAAATGCCTGACACAAATGACCCAGAACAGATCATGGAATTAAGAACATCCAGCTTCTTCCCCGTGGGGAAATAGCTCCACTATCAAAACACTTAAATTGTCAGGAACAGAATGGTAAGAATAAACATGGATATTTTAAAAGTTTAATAAGTGTAAAAATAGCAGTAATATGTAATATGGAAAATTAGAGGATTTTTTAAAAGCTATTATAAAGGGAAGAAAATAATTTCTCAAAAATATATGTAGCTGCTACCGAACATGCATAAAACATGGGAATATCTCTTCCTCTGGGCAACTTCAACAACTGCTTAAACTAATAATTCTCTAATTCTAGCTGGAGCAGCAATAGCCTGAAGGATTTCTCTGCAGCAGTGTGCAGTGATGGACATCCTGAAAATCTGCAGTGCAGTGGGCATGATGTAGGAGCTACAGGAGAGGTCTGGATCTCACCTCTTTGGGGGCAGAGGGCTGCCACACTCAATACCCACAGCCCAAAATTCAATCCCATCCCTGAAAATGCTTAAGCATCTTCATCTTCTACTAATTTCAGCATGGGATGAAGATGTTTGGGAGGAATGAGCTTTGCAAAGACCAGTGATCTCACAGCAACTGAAGTTATCCACAATACTAAATGCAACTTGAATAAGAGTGCTCACACTGCCTATGGAATATCTCCATGGACAGATACAGCTGGAGAGCTAATCAACACTGTATCAGTTCTGCATATTAATGCTTTTCTTCTCACTTTAACATTCCTCTGCTACACCCATATATTTCTACTCAAGTCCATCACACACAGGAAATATGCACGTGGGCCTTGTCAGACCAGGCAGAATTAAGAAACTGTCACTTTGATCCTATTAAAAAATGCTAATGTGCATTATGCTCTGTATTTTACTGCTAGTAATTCCTCTTCCAAATGACTTTTAGATTATTGCATGTATGATTTATTCACCTCTCACTGATGACACAGGACTTAGGAAAAACTGCAGTAAAACATAAAATGGACCTGGAGGTAAAGAATCATGGTGCCATAATACAAGAAACACTAATTATCATAAATGTGTTAACAACAAAACCCACATTCTGAAAGCAGTGTTTTGAGAATGAAGAGGTAGTCTTATCACCAAAGGCAAGTTTTTCTCCTATTTTGTCTCATCAGTTTCATATATGTGTTTCTAAATTGATTGATATGTATTGATATACAAGCATTTCCTCCAACAAAAACTTCAATTGCAAGAGTCTCTGCACCTCAGATTTTTGAGGGATGCTGGTGCCCATGAATTTCTAGGCAATAAATTCACTAAATGAGCTGACTGAAAAATAAAACTATATCTGTATAACTGCACTTTCCACACACTCTAGGGTGACAGTTGTCACTGTCCAACAACAAAAACAATATGAAATTAATTTCTTCATGTTGTGTTACACTGTATTATTACCTAGAAAAGTAATTCATTAAATACAAGTAGAAGCCTACAAGAATGAGAACGGAGGGAAAAAAACCCTAGAAAATCATTGTCATCTGCTGTTATACAGTTATTGAGCCTCTTAAAAAGTGCCAGACCTAGGTGAAAAAAGGGAAAAGGGTGGTAAAGTCTTCTGTAGGCACATGTGCTTGTGAACAGACAGCTTTTCCACACAGAGGGCTTTATTCAGTCTACAGTCCTAAAGCTCAAGTTTGTGTAGAGCTTTCCAAAAATGGAGTGGTGTAGTTGTGGATTAGCCTGAGATTCTTTACAGTGTTCATTAATTGCTTTGGTGGCCAGGACCTCCCAACCAGTAACACTTTCTGAAAAGTCCTTTTAGTGACTCTCACACTTCCCACTGACTTAGTGGAATCCTCAATTTCTGACAGCAAATGATTATTTCAGCCAATAATCAATCTAACTTCTTCTAAATGAAGAGTTGGCTACCTCTGGTTTACATTACTTCAGAGTAATGCTGTTGTATTTGTTTCAGACTTGAGAAAGTCCTAAGAAGTGACCTGAATTTTGTAGGCTGAGTTAAGAAACAAAGCATATGGCACATACAGTATCAATGAGCAATATTCACAATAAAAGGTGTCAGAATGCTACCTGTACCTCTGGGTGGAGTTAGTTCAATCATGTTAATTTCACAGAAACCAACAGGGAAAATAGAAGGGGAAGTGGCATGGTAACAAAACCAATCAGACCCATCTGCTGCTTCTGAGCCATCAATCCCAATCATAAGATAGCCATCTGCTAACACCTTGGAAAAGAGAAACAAAATTCCACATTAAACACCTTCAGCTGGGTGAGAAAACTAGAAAGAAAGCATGCCATGTTTCAAGAGTGAAAGCAGCTCAATAATAATGGAAGCACACTTAGAAGGAGATTCAATTACAACAAAACCCCTCCAAATCACACCTGTCTCCAGGACTATGAATACAACTGTTACATGTACCTTTGAAAATCACAAAGTTATGAGATCAGCATTTCCTTTTTCTGACCTCTAGTTTATTTTTCTTCTGAACATCAGCCCTACTTCTAAAGCTTTGTAACTCAGTCTATTCCTCAGCTTGCAAGGATATTCAGTACACCATTACTCAAAATCATAATCATACTCCTCTCCTCACTGGAAAGGTTAAACAATTCAGCTAAGCTGCTTTTTACATTTTCTCTTTTAAAGCAGATTTCACATGGATTGGCTTCCTTTCAATCAAGCTAAGAAAGGACAGCCTTAAAATATCTTCACAGACTTCTGCAAGTCAGAAAGATGAGGTTTGGTTTTGAACAGTTGCAAAACATTTGGTATAATTAGCAGAATATTTTCCTGCAAATTCATCTCACAAATACATTCTTACAAAAGGTAAGATTAAAATTCCAGAGATTAAAGTCAAATTTACATGAGCACGATTTCACAGCAGTTGTATATAAACAACTGACAGACACACCCCATTCACTGTGTGAATGAACTCCACTAATTTTGGTTTTGAGCTTTTTGTTTCAACCCTGAATAAAGGTTAGGGGAAAAGGATTCCGCTCTGCCTCCCCAAAATACCCATTTGCTTTCTTACCTTCCTGACAGTTGCCACACATATTGCTGAAAGGTTTAGGGGATCTATAGCTTCCAATTTCATTCCTTCTTTAAACCACTCTCCAGCTGCATCGACCTCCTTTACCTAAAGAATCATGGAACAGCAGCAGAAACAAAAGAACTTAATAAGCCTGGAACAAAACATACCCCCACACTGCCAAAGCAACAGACTGAAATATCTGTTCTACCACCTCTGCTCATATCAAGGAGGTCAGATTGGAACATAAAAGCAGAAATGCTTGTGCTGGGCCAGGATGTAAATAGAGTTTCAGGTCTGGTTTACACACAACAGGAACTAAAGGTCCTCAATCAACTCTGCAAAGAGTGTCCTAGCTACTGAACTCACCTTCATAAATAAGTGTGGGGGTGCATCAAAATGTCCATCCTGTTTCTTTGTAATATCTACAAGGAATAATAATAACACTATAATATTGTTCAGAAGTTTTGTTCACAGAGCAAACAATATGTTTTTCTGAATATGTTAACCAAACCCACACAATCACTGGTGTGGGAGGCCCACAGTTTACAGTAACTACCACAAAAATCTGGATGATATAATCCATTCATTTTCCTTGCTGACTTCTACCTGAGCTGCCTCTGTAACACAAAAATCATTTATGGAAAAAAACCAATATCCAGTATTTACAAGACCATTTGATTATGTCACAAAATTGATCAAAGTATTACATAGGAGTTTTTGCAAAAAATTGGCAGATAAACTACTTTGCATTATGCTATGACAGAAAATTACATTTATATATATATATACTACATAATTAAACATAATCACTTTAAATACATATATATAGATATGTGTATCTGTATCTATCTGTTTATAAATGGTTTCAGTGAAAGTTGAAGCATTAGGAAAACTGAAGGCCCTTCCCTGAAGGGAAGCCTTGTTGAATGCTTTACAGAAATTCTGTCTCTGACAAGGGATACCAGCTCAAAGAAATCATAAAAAACCCATACTTTTTTTTTTTTGTTAGAAGCCTTACCTATTTCAATTAACAATTGCTTTTGTACTTTAGGTAACAAAGGCCTTAATTGTATTCTTTCTATCAAACTGTCATTTCACTTTCCCAGCCCATTCCCTAATGCCCTCTAAATCACATAAATATTGCAATATACAATATTAGACAGTCTTTAAACTTGCAAGTAAAACGAAATTCTGTATCTATGAGGATGCTTGTCCACATTGTATTGTAGAAAAAAAGGAGTTAGATGTGAAGAAACTAGGGAGTTTGTGGAGCAGGGCTGTAATTCCAGTTATCAGCATGAAAAGTGAAGTTTACCACGCTTGAACTGTGCAGTTAAAGGTTTTTCTGCCTACAGTTTGCCGACCTCTGTTTATCACTGAATCTCCTAAACACTATAAATCAACATGAAGGTTATTATGGCTTTTCCACTGCTGTACAATATATTATAATTTTAACTGAAACTCCTGAGTGTAATAAAATTGGTAAAACCCCTGGGCCACATTACGTAACGTTTTTAAATACCATTATTCAAGTTAGTTTGATTAACTGTATAAAGCAACAGAACTGCTGAAGCCAACACTGCCCACGAAACAGCTCTAACCCCAACCAAACTCACCAGATCTTTTGAACCTGTGACCTATACTTCGAGACCAGCCAATGTGATGGATGAGTGGGCTGTACATGTGGCACCAGAAGTCGTCACTTTTGTCCTCACTCTCCTCATACACCAACCTCAGGCGGCCCCCAATGACACTTTCCACCACGGCCACCCTTGTCCTGCACAGGTGAGTCTTGTCCACCACTTCCACCCTCATGGAAGTTTTGAATGGGTACTGCATACTCTCAGATACCTCAAAGCAACACAAAACACATTCTGTAAGAACATACTCTGGTTTTCCATTACCTGTCTATTAAAGCACAGTATTGATGCACTTCCCATTTAACTGAAGTACTTGTCAATCAAGCTGGAGAAATGACACAAATTATTTCTGTTCTATTTCACTGTAACAAAATATTTCAGGAAACTAAGAATAGATCCTACAATGCTTTAATTGTTTCAAGGTCATTCCTTATCTCACATAAGTTCAAGGAATTTTCCACTGACAAAATGAAAGTTTGCTCAGTTGTTAACAATGGGTGAAGTTACCTTGAGAAACAACTTTAACAAGAAAAACCTCAAGATTTTTAGTTCTTACTTTGTCATCCACTCAAAATACAGCATTTTAAAAAACAGGATTAAAAGACTTCATTTTAAGGCATGGAAAACAAACCTTCAACATAATCAAAGCTGGACATTTACAGAAGTATTTCTTCAAAATACACAAAAGAAAGGAAACAGATGTTAATCTGCTTTGTGAAAATAGACTTTAAAAATCAGTATCTGTCACTTGCCATTTTCATTACCAACTCCCCAAAGGACTGAGATCTTGCCAATTTAATCTGCATTCTAACTAAGCCAACTTTAAAGTAAAAATTAACAACTGCAGAAAGGCTTTTTGCTTGTTTTTTAAACATTACATGCAGTGTAAAACAACAAATTAAGTCTCATATTTCTACTAAGAACTATATGCAGTCATCTCACAGTATTGGTAAGTAAACTTAGAGCACACTATACAGCAGCTGCCACACCTGAAGACATGACTTAAGACAGAAAGAAACCTAGTTTAGAGAAGGAAAAAATACTAAGATTTAAAAGTAAGATCTTTATTCCTTCTACATCCATGCTATATTAACATATTCTGTTCAGTCTGTTGAAATAATGCATGATAAAAATCATTCCTCAATTAGAAAAATCAGTTTTCACTTTTCTTACAAATCACAGAGTAACTCATGAGCACTTCTGGGTATTCTGTGGATTTTTAAAATGGGGTATTTTAAAATTGACTAACCAGTTTTTATAGAAATCTACTCTTTCTAGAGCAAACAGTTTTCCAAATATACATACTGACAAGTGTGGACATAATTGAAGAAGGGATTCCAAGGAAAACTGTATCTAAGGGAAAAAACTACTGTATCTCCTTCATTGCAAGAGGAGCTAATGTGCCACTGTAAAATATTTCAGTTCTTCACACTGCTGCAGTTTTCTTTACAGAACATCATGGATATGGCACAGCCTTACCTTCTGAGAAAAGTCAGGAGGAAGTGTTTTGGCACCAGTAAGTCGTTTCACTAGAAAAGCTTTCCAGTTTGTGTATTTGTGCTGGATGGCTGTTGCAAATGAAGGGGAAAAAATAAGCCACTGATTTTTAATTGTGCCCATTAGAGACAATATCAGAGACTGGAACAGGTAAAGAAGAAATCCCAGATGACTATTAAAAGGCCTAGATGACAATAATGACAAAAAGCCTCTTTAGAGAATGAATGCTACCCAAGATTAAGTTTATGGGCCAGGAGAAAGGATTTAATAACAAAGTATAAATAAAATCAGTGCACTTTCCCATCATGGATTAGCCAACTGCTGCTACCCTAACCTTAAAAGCTTTGAGTTGCATCAGATGGACTACTCCAAGAAACACTTGCAGCATCAGTCAAGCTCTTATTCTTCCAAAAGTTAAAATTATTAATTCATCACTGTTGAAAGAGTTGTTATGGTAAAAGACTACTTTGATAACTAGACCATGAGCAAATTTAGTTTAATAAAGAGACTTGGAAATCAGTCAGTAAAGCTACTATTTACATACTTCGAGGAGGAACTAAGGGCTTCCCACTGGTTGCACACCAACCAACTGGGTGGATGTCAGACCCACAAATGTTACACCAAAAGTCAAGACTTGAATCATTTTCAAAGCCTTCATATCTCAGCAGGGCATTGTAGCCTGAAAGAAAGCATTTTGAAAAATACAAGAATGAAACAAGATTATAAAAAATGTATGAATATTTCTTGACCAATCATCATGCACATTACATTGGTTTTCTAAATGTAATTTTTAATAGCAAGTTTTTTTTAAGGCACATTTCTGGATGCTATTAATGCACAGAATGGATTACTTTGATAAATGTGCATGTATTATCAAGTAAGACGATTTAAATAAAATTAAAATTCTTGAACTATAAACCTTTAGAAGTTGCACATAAGAGGACAAAATTAATTACCCACACTATCTGCTTTTTCATCTCTTAGACCTGTGACCCTGAATTTCTATTTTTTTTTACCAAGGGAAGTGATTTGTATGAGGCTTCTTGACAGCTCTTATACAGTCTCCTATCTGCCCCACAACGCTCTCACTGCACTCTGAGGCAGTTTTAAAAAAACCAAACCAAGGGTAGACATTCTCAAGTACCACAGCAGCCAGTGTAGAACAGTGACAGCACTACAACGTGTAACCTACAGACACAGCTCTGCCAACCTGATCAGTGTCAGCATTACTCTCACCAGGTGATCACTGAGTGAAGTACCTGATCCCCTCACACAGTTATTTTGATTATTTTAGTACCAACTAAAGCACATTTACCTGCTAATTTTACAATTCCAGCTATCCAGAAGACTTTGGTAGGTAGGCTGCAGTCAGTGTTTGGAACCTCCACTCGCACTCCTTCTGCAATATCACCCCAGCAAGTCCCCATGGGTGCCTGTCAAGGTTGGGGTTAAAAAGCCATCAGCTCACCATGTGAAAATATTTTTTTTTGTTATCTCAGTGTTCTACAAGCAACTTAAAAAGACAGAACATTCAATATACATATAACAAACATATGGTTAGAAACCACTGTTTCTATGAGAACCTACTTTGGTTTTGATTTGATGACTGTGTAATACTGTAATTGTATCCAATTATTCCTGTGTATTTACTGAAAAAAACCTATAGCATTCGAAGTTTAAATAGCAGTTAAGCACAAGCACAAATTGTACATTCTCAAAGGTCAGTTTTAGTCTATGTTGTTTCAATTAGGAAGAAATTACTGATGTTAGTAAGAATGGCAGAAATTGCTATGCAATTCTACTTGCAAGAAAATCATGGTACCTGTAGCACAGACATCAAAACCTTTAAATTCTGCAAGTCAGGCATGCTGCTGGAAGAATGCCTAAAAATTCTTTCTTTAATCTATTCTGATGATTTATTATGGTGGGGTTTATCACCCACTGGTTCACATCCTCTGAGAGGAACAGGCTTTCACATCACCTGCAAGTGATCACTCCACAGAGCAGGCAAAAAAAGCAGAAGATTCTGAGAGGCACCTTTTTAATGAACACCCAGAAGGAAAGGCACAGCAAGATCCCTCACACTGTCCCACATGAGGAATATGTTAGGAACAAGAAGGAGTATCTGCCTGATGAACTTGTAAGGATTTGCAGAAGCTGGTGATAGAAATTACATTTCGTTTGCTACCTCCAGAAGAACATTTTGTTGAGCAGAGCATCATGAAATGTCAAAGATGGTACTGTAGATACCAGAAATGACAGTGCTGAAGAACCTAAATTCCTAACAGTAACTCAACTGAAGTTATATTTGGAACAAGCTAGAAAATTTCTCAGTCTGCACTGAACTTGAGGCTACCCAGGAGAGAGACACTCATATTTTGGGTGTTTTATAACAACAGTCACATAAATTCTGAGAAAAATAAATTCTTATCAGTTCAGAGATTACCCAGCTATCACTGAGACAACTGAAGGAGGGATCCTCTGACTCTGCACTGTGTCTCATTTACAAAGCTCTTTGCAAACCCAGAGAACTGAACCACTCTGGGAATAGGCTCCAACTGCCCAGAATTTTTGCTGAGAGCTACAAGTGAAGAAATCTGGATCAATCCTGAATGACTGGAAATGACAATATTGGAATTTCGCTGGCAATCAGCTATTGCCACTAGCAGCACTAGAAGCTGAATTTATCTTAAAAAAGGGAAACCCTTCACTAGTTGAAGTATTTGAGGTTATACAAAATTTAAAACTAATTTTAACTCTTAAAGGAAATGTAAGTATGCCAGTTTTTATTCTTGAAGCCTGGTCTCTTCATATTCTGCTATGTCCCATCTACACCAGTCTAAACAACAGAGCTCTCTTCTGCCAACTGGCAGCCAGAGAAAAATCCAACTGAAGAGATGATGGCTTATCTTCGCAGACAAAATATGCAGATACAACTTAAATCCCATCCCATACTCACTACCCTCTCTAAATTGACATGTGAGGCTTTTGAATTGAATTGGGGAAATCAACTTTTCAAACTGCATATTTTAGCAAATCTTGTTGCCTGTACAGTGATACAGATGAGGCCAAACAATCAAAAATAACAGTGCTGAATAATTTCATAATCCAGCTGCACTCAATTGAAGTACATTTTACTGCCTGCTCATCTATTCAGTTGATTCAGAGAGAATAGTATATCAAAACACTTCTGACATCAACCTATAATGGAAATTTCATTTCTAGAGCATGGATTGGTATAGACGGAAATAGCAGAAAGTTAAATTTGTCCTTGTCTGTGAAAACATTGGTTCTGCTAGTTCTCCTACACCAATCCATATGGCTCACCCTTTCAAGAAGGAAGCCATCCTGTGCAGCATCACTGCTGAAATGTCAGACAACAGTACTGTCCTGAGGGATGGTTTACAGCACACCTGCTACACTGCACTATCTATCTTAGTCTCCTTCACTCATGGGGATATTCTTGAGGCAGGAAGACCTGGATAAACCAGGGCTGTGACAGCCATATTCCTTCATCTCTCCTCTGATTAATCAATCAGTGTTTGAAGAGTGCTTTTAAAAACTCAAAACACACTAGAGAAGTGTTAAGTCTTACTTATCTGCTGGCTGGAAGGTGACTGCAGTCTGGATTGGCATAGTGTGAACTAGCAGAACCATCATTTACAGGTAAGAACAAATTTACCTTTCAAACTCATGACGAAGAGATCCACTTCACATCACTCCCAAACAAGGAAGAGCTGGCTCCTGGCTTCCTGCTCCGGGACATGACCTGGGAGGAGTCTATCTGTGAGCACCAAGGGCCTTCTCTGCAAGGTAAGGTGCAGTCAGGAAGGGCCTCCTTGACAGGAGCACCTAAAGGCCAAGTATTCCCACATATGTACCTGAACAAAGAGCTCACACTGCTTAAATAAGTGGCTCCTAAAGGTTTTGAATGGCATCAACACGGTCATGATTCTAGACATTAAATTAAATCATGATTTTAATGGCAAATCCTGATGGTGATGCTACCAATTCCTGAATTGTATGAAATGCTGAAACGTGTGAGCAGCGCCCCAACATCAGGTAATGTCAGAGGAGAAAACAGGCAAAAGGGTTTAAACAAAAACCTTCAAAGCAGAACACTGCCACCCAGTGTAGCTTCCTCAAAATGCTCCCTTAAATCACTGGATATAGTTTAAAAACACAAGAAACCAAGAGAATGAAAATATTTCAGCTCAGAATAAAATTCAGCTGGAAGAAAGAACTTTAGGAAATGTGCCTCTCACTAGCAACAGAGTGAAAATAAATAATTGCTCTTTACTGTGCATAAAACTGTCCAGTAAGTAGCACTGAAAAACAACTCAAACCACTGTAATTTGCTTTCAGCTGTAGGAATGGTTTGAACTAATAAAAGCAACCAGAGAAAAGAGTAAAAATTGTTTAGAGGAGAAAAAGTGGAATGCAGGTCAGCAATGACCTCACTGTATGTGACTAAGCTACAACTCAATATTAAAAAGATTAAATTCAGGTTTTTTTCATTGCAGCAGCAACTGCTGTGTGCCTGATTAATGCAATTTGACAAAATAAAAAAAGGGGCTGCAAGGTGCACAAATGGGAATTCTGGCCTTGTCATGGGCTTCCTGTAGGACATAAACCAAAGCAGTTCCCTGTTTCAGTTTACTGAACACTGAAGTCATGGGCATGGCCACTCTATTGCTACTGAATTTCATTAGTGTAACTCAACACTCAAGTCTGGAATACAGGTAACATGGAAGCACAAAAAGCACATCAAAAAACTTTGCAACTAATTCTTATCATAAATAGAAAGAGAGAGAACTTCCCAAGATTTAGATACTTTAATTCTAAAATGTAACTGTTTTAAATTGAAGAATAACTTCCCAGGAAAAAAACAAATCCAGAAAAACTGATGTGTGAAATGGACATCAGATACTGAGATACTGAGGTATGGCAGGTTATTAGAAGAAATAATTAAAAAGTCAAATCTCACATCTCACAATTCCCTTAAATTTTCTTTAATATTGATCCTAATGTTCCTTGTCAAATACCCATACAGATATACCCAGTATACACAATAAATTTAATATATTTTATTGAATAATGAATTGAAGGGCAGATATGTCATGATTTTACTGTCAATTCAAAACTTTGGTCTTGAACAAAATAAGTTTTAACTATTCCATCACACACATACACGTGTATGAAATCCATAACATGGATGGTAAACAAACATCAACTAATACAAACTTTTACAAATCAAAGTAATACAGAACACAGAAACCAGCAATTTTTCCAGAAAGGCAAAAAGAATATTGTTTTATTATCAACGGAGTGGGACAAAGAGAAGGCTCTAACACAAGAGCACGGATACGTTTTTCAGATTCTGACTGGTTTAAATAATATATTTTTCAAAGAAATAATTACAGTAAAGTTAAATGCAAATCATAGCCTTTTAACACTAACTCATATCCACCAAAGATGTAGAAATCTCCAAAGAAAACTGTAGGATTTGCGTTTTACTTGTATGAAAAAGGAAAAACAAGACAGAAAATAAACAACTTTCAGGCTACTTGTTAGCACTGATCCCATTATCTTGTGAAAATTTTCGAGGTACAATGTGACCACGAGTGTGGTCTTGGTTCACAGTACTGGGGCACTGTGCAGCTGAATGAGTGAAGCAGTGAGAAAGGAAGATACAACTCCTTTTAATAAAATGCAATGTTGGAGCATAATTTACAAATGACCTGACAATTGCAGCTGTCTCTAACAGAGGATGCCACCCATCCTGAGACATTTGTAGATACAATAGCACAGCCCATGTTATCAAACCATGCTTTTTGATGTGAACTCATGAAATCACTTCTTACACGTACATAGCTGTGAAAGCAAAGTGCAAACATGCTGACTTGAGCATGTGGAATTTGATACAAACTCCCCAAGTTCTCCTAACACAAGGCTCTGTTCTGGGCAGTAGCTGAGGCCTCTGAGCATAAAGGGTACTATTCACAAAGTGCCAACTGCCAGGAGCCCTCAACTCCCACTGGTTTATGGGCTGACAGGGCCCAGCAGGAATTCCTGAGCTGGAGAGAAAATATGTCTCTTCTGTCTCAGGGACGACTTCCATGAAGCAAAATGTTTGTTTTGATTACAACTTTCAGCACATAATTTCAAGCAAAACAAAAATTTTGTAATACAGAACACTTCAACTCCTCAAATTAAAAAATACACTGAGGTAACACCTTCTGTCAAAGCTCTTACTTAAGAAATAGAAAGTACTGACAATATTTTAATTGTCAGTTTAATGTCTAATTACTGGAATTTCATAAACACATTAAAGACAAATGATGCTGAATATTTTCCCCAACCCCTAATTTCCTCAGTCATTAAAAAATGTCCTTGTCCAAAACAAGGAAAACTAACTTTTTAAATTTCAGATTTCTAAACAGCCTTCATTTGCCCCCATACCAGACTACCTGGTAGTATGACTGACAGGGAGAATCTGACTAAAAATTAAGAAAGAAAACCCCAAATCTAAATATGTAACAAAAAGATCAGTCCAACACAATGGAACAAGCCTGACTTAACCTAAAAAGACTTTTTAGATTGTAATTGTTTTCAGTACAGCTTGACTTGGTTGGTTTGTTACTCTGCAGTACATAAGAATTTTGTGACTTGAACATCAGGAAAACAATTCTCAAGTATGCAAGAGCCTTCCTTTTTGTTTTTGAGAGTGCATATACATGATGAAAGTAACTGATGGTGTTCAGAATGGTTTCAAAGGACAGATAGATTATCTAAAAAGTAGTCATACTCAGTTACATTTCACAGATCATGAAAAATATCTGGATATGAAATGTTTTGGAAAAATGAATTCAAGAACTTCTACGGGCTCATTCATACACACACAGAGAAGGAAAACACAAACTGAGAAATACTCACGTGTTTAAAGCAGGTAACAGGAGCTGCTGTAAAGCTATTACTATTGATGTAGTTACCCCAGCTGAAACCTTCCACAGGGACAGCTGCTAAGGGAAAGTTATTTTGGTTAGGAAGCTGCTAATGAGGCACAAATCTTTCAGTGTTTTTGTCTCAGCTCCATTTATATGCTGTTACCTGCTTTTGTCTTTGCCTGGTTTTGTAAAGTTGCTTGGTACTGGGCATATGCTGCTAATTTAGCCACTAAGGGCTGTTTTTGTAGAACTTTAGATTTCTTTGTTGGAGGCTTACCCTACAAAAAAAAAAAAAAACAATCCAAGTAAATATCATCTTTCCAAACTTCCATCAGTAAATTTCCACAGGTCTGCAGCTATCTTTGGCAGATTTAAACTAAAATTAGAAGTATACAGAGACTAAGTATCACACAACTACATGCATTATGAAATAAATAAAAAAACCAGCAGTAAGGAGTGTCCAAAAGATGACTTTTGTACTACTATCCCAACTTGAACAGCATTATAGATTCATTGTTCTTTACCTGAAAAAAAGATACCACTTAAAAGCAGGTCAAAATGAAGAACTTTTAATCTAACTTATAGCAATGCAATTTCTTGGCATTTGTTGCAATGAGCTTGAGACATAAAATGATATATAGGATATATACAATGGTATAATGATATTTCTTGATATTTCTCTGTCTTTTCTTGAACACTACAAACGTGCCTGGCTGATTAGCTGATGAACATTTTAAACCAACAGACACATACACCTATTTTGCAACTCTACGAAGAAAACCCTCAAACCCAAGAAACTGATCTTAAAACATGCAGCCACGTGTACAAATACCCAATTCCAGCACCACAGCCGACAGAAAGGATGTAAAGAAAACAGTGTCTGTACCGCTACCTGAAGCCTGGCCAGAATGCTGGCCTTCTTGGAGTTGGAGGAGTAGCTTCTGGAGCACGACACGCTGCAGAAGCGCTTGGTTTTCGAGTAAAAAGCGTCCCGGACACCAACCATGCCACACATCTCACAGGTAGCTGATCAGAGGAGAGAAAAATGACCCCAAAATGTTAAGAGTGTAGTTCAAACTGCAGTAAAAAATTCAGAACAAAGAGGAGGGAATTAAGGTTCTGGAGGTGGTACCATCAAATGGTTTCTGAGGGTTTGACCTCAAAGAAAATTGCACAGGAAAAAAAAACATTTAAAAAGACCACCACTAATAGCAGTGAAACAATGCATCTCTCTGCTCCCTATTAATTTCACCCCTGGTGCAACTGAATGACCCAGCTAAATCAACTCAAGCCGATTTCTGGTTTTTCACTGTTCTCAGGGAAGCATTTGCTTTGAATCTGGGCCTGCCAATCTTGATTTCCTCTAAATATTGAATACTTCCAACCTGAAATAAAACCAGATCTCTTGTCTGATTCATGAATTAGTATATCTCAAGTACCCCAGCCCACCAATGTTTTTTTCTGGCTAGAATCATGTTTCAGAGGTGGACAGCATCACCCACAGTGTATTCCACAATGAGTAAGACTCAGAGACCAACTAATGCCAGTGAGAAAATATCCAAATTCTGCCCAGAGAGAGCTCTACACTAATCACTAGGATTTCACACAAAATATTTTTCCCTGATAACAAAAGAAATCTTCCTTTTTAAATTTATTTTCCTAGTATCCTCCAGCTCACAGCTAAGGAGGAGGGAACAGGTACATGCTAACAGGTTTTATACAGTAGCAGTAATGAAGTTGCCCTAGTATAGGAAGAAATACATTTAAACATACTGTATATGCAAGATAAAGGGCAGAGAGAAGGTATGCCCTGGCACAGACAGAACACACTGACATTGTCCTCAAAGCTCCAAGAATAAAACCAATGCACATGAGAACACACACATGCAAGTAGAGACAACACACCTGACAGGAGGGCAGATGTTCCCATACTATTTCTTCCCTGTTAGCAGCATTCAAACCCTCTCTTATTTTTGTTTAGCAGAAGCCAAACAATTCCCCCTCCCAAAACCAATCAACCCCAACCCTTTGGCTGCTTTGGTCTCTTTTCAGTTGGAACCAACCCTGGGACCCTCACAACCCAGCACAGGCTAAAACCCATCAATATCCAACTCCTTCCACTCACACAGCACATACTTACCCATGCCAGATTTGCCATCTGGATAAGTATAAACTTGCCCATTGTTCTTGATAATTGGGAGACTGGATGGCAAAGGAGCAACCTCCTCCTCACTCTCATCTGAGCTGGAGCTGCTGCTGGTGTCCTCACTACAACTATCATAACCGTCAAACATCCCGAACGAGTCTCGGCGTTTCCTTTCCACTCGGGAACTATGTTCTGTCTAAAGATTAAAAATAACCAAACAACAAAAAACCAAAGAATAGCAGAATGTTCTGAATGCAAAGATTTCAAAGTCAAGCTTAAAAAGTTTCACAGGTCAATCTTCAAAAGCAGGTATTGTAAGGCACTGCTGCATCAGCGCAGACATGAGCCATGTATTGCTAATTACATGAGCATTAGTATAATCAAAAGTGGCCAATTTTTGGTGTTGTGATGCACAGGAAGAAAAAAATATATCTCATGATCCACTGAGAATACACAGGAGCCATCCATACATTTAATTTCCTTGGTATCTTTAGAGTTCATTAAGCCTGACGTGCTGAACACTGACAGCCACACGGATCTTATATGCAAATGAGCACATTCCAGATGGCTGCAGCCAATTCCACAAAAATTCATTCATTTCAGAAAGCTGGGCAGAGAAAAGACAGTTCAATCGAGAGGGCATTTATACCACAGGAACAGCAATGAGAGGCTCTGTGCTCTCATTGGCTTGTGCTTATCCATAAATCACTCAGCTCCCCTATGAGTCTGTGACTCCTGTGTGAAGCAGGAACACCTCTCCAGCTCACAGGGCTGTTCTGAGGATTAATACATTAACCATTATAACAGCTCAGTTACTATGGCAATAGGGTCTGTACAAATGCTGAAAGAGAGAAAGGTGACTAATTTGCCACTGTCATACACAAAAAACTTGTTACATAATTGTTTTCCTATAATCAAGAAATATGAAGTAGGATAAAACCACACAATTTTGAAGAAGGCATGACAGTAAGCAATTTTCAGCAAAGACATTAAAGAAGCAAAAGATTAACTGATATACTTTTTCTAAGGCACATCCACCACATGCATTTTGATACAGTGACAATTTTCACTTTATTAATATCCTACACAGCTCTATTGAAACAAGGCTACTCCCATGTGAGCTGCCCTCATTAAGCTAAAAAAATACTTTATGTTTCATATTATTTCCATAATCTTAAACAGTATATATCAAGTTTGAGAGGAAATAACAAATAAAGAGAAAACCAAGAAATTCTACAATAAAAGCACAAGTTAGGGAAATGAAGTACAGACAAGAAAACAGAAGAAAAATTAAGAAAGCCTTTGGCTCAACTTCCTTTTTCAAGAGCTAAATTTAGTTAAAAGTCAGTGTAGACAAAAAAGTAATGTGATTGGGCTTTTCCTTCTTAAATTGCATTTGGATTCATAGCTTCAATATTTCATCACAATTGCCCAAACCCCTTTCCTAGAGCACATGCCTGAACATCCTTATGGTTAGATCTCATCCAAGCATTTTTCTGCCATGCTATCCCTTCATTATATTATAGTCTCCTTTGCAATCTCAATAAATCCTATTATGAAAGAATTTCCTAATAGATACAAGGGAAAACTGATTTCCACACTGACCTAATCCTAGCATGCAATTATTTAAAAAAAAATATTCCCCAAAAACCCAGGGAGCACAAAAGGTTATGCAATAAGGCAAACACTTTTAACACACTTACAGTAATTCTGAAACAAAACAACAAAATAAGTCAGTGTAATGTTAATTATGAATATACTCCTCAGCAAAAAAAAAAAAAAAAAAAAAAATTGTATTAAATCAAATCAAATTTAGGATAGGGCACAACCTGACAACGTTCTCAAGGCCTGAAAGCAGCAATCTGGGTGCCTGTGGCATTGTTAGAGAAAACACTGAGCCATGGCAGACAAAGCCCAGCCCTGACCCTGGCTGGCAGCAGTGTCACCTATCCTGTGTCACCTGTCCCATCTGCCACCAACATGCATGAGCAGTGACTTGTTTGTGTGTGCACATGTGTGCAGCTTAAGGCAGAAGCTGAGCACAATGTTGCCATGGATACAGTGTCCTGCCAACACTGTCAGGAATTTTCAGAGCAGAAGATGAAAACTAGTCATCTTCCTCAAGATTTCAGGAGCTCCTTAATTTCTCCAGTATTTCAGTTCTCTTGACCACAGTCTCTGCTAAGATACAGAGTGTGACTCCGTATGGACCATTCCTGGCAGTACTACCAAGAGCACTGTGATGCTTTGGAGGGTTTTATGGACAAATACTCGTGGTGTTTCAGAGCCCAGGGAAGGATCTCCCTCTCCATGCCCTCATCCTCTAAGTCAGCTGCTCTGACTTCACTAAGAGCTGAGGGTCTCATCCCACACCAAGGTGTGATTCTGTGTCTTCAGCTGTCTTATGGAGGCTCAGTACAAGCCAGCCTCAGGATATCCCCTTCCCACTCCAGACTGGAGAACCTGGACCTACAGGTCGCTGACTTTGCTCAGTGGTCTGCTGGCAGAGCTCTGAAATGCTGCTGCAGCTCAGAAGGAATAAAGTGCAGCCCATTCCCAGTTCCTCCAACTCCCAATGCCAGCTCTGCTCCCACTGCTAGGAAAGGTGGAAGAAAAACTAGGAAGCTGGGGGCAAGGGGAAGAACCAGAAGCTGAAGCACAGAGCAAGGTGACCACAACAACAGTGCACCTGGCTCTTTCTGCTGCTCTTGTGCATCGTTTCCATTTAGAACCTCAATATTACTGCTAAGCTCTCCTTGCCAAAATATCCACAGATGGGAAGAAAAACAGTTCCTCTTTGTAAATGGAAAGTTGGACACTCAATTAGGAAAAATCATTCTTCAGCAATATACCATTTCAAAAGTAGCAATCATCAAATTTTTGAGTTTAACTACACTGTCAAAACAAATCTCATGCATCACTTTTCCATTTACTTAATATTCAGCCAAATTGTTCCAACTCAAAATTACTGAACATCAAATCTGCAATTCAGATCAGCAGCTTTGCTTACAATTTTAAAATAATACTGTAGTCTTTGTAAAACATTTGTATCCCAGCTTTTGCCAGAAGATGACCACATTTGCCAGGTAATTTATGCAGGACATTCTTAACGTTAACTTGTAGTTATTACCTGGATTGCAATTGGGGAAACTACTCAAAATGTTCTGAAATATACTCAAAAGCACTTCTATTTTGATAATAAGCACCACAGAGGTTCTTTTCAACCCATGTTGGAACACAGCATTTGTAGAAATAAGAACATAAGGAAGTTTCAACAACCCTTCCTGCAGAATTCAGAAGAACAAAAGAAAAGGAGCTCTAACATCTGGAAGCGAAAAAAGTTGAAGCACTGCTCTGAATTCAAAGGTCAAAGACACATCCTGACAAAAAGGACAATATACACCTCAAAAAGAATTATAAACAAGATAAAGCAGGGGCTTTGGTACAGCAGCAGCCTGCAATTCCTGCTGAGTTCTTGCTAACTGGTTCCACCTTTTTCTTTTGAAAATTAAGTACAAAATTTCCCCCTTTGTGTTTTTCTAGGGCCTCAATCTTTTTCCAGAAGCTCTCAACCATCTCATCAACAGTTCCTGAAGTGCTGGTGGCTTCTAATACATTACTGGAGAGCTTCATAAGAGATACCAGGAAATTGGAACCAGATACCTTATGCACACATTCTGTGTCCCTTTGTTGTTATCCCTCCTGTCTCTGGAAAGGGCAAAAGGAGAACCCAGGAAATGACAGGTCAAAGAGCCCCATCTCATCCCTGGTGAGGGGATGGAACAAGCAATGTTGGAAGTAATTTCTAGGCATGTGAAGGACAAGCAATTCTTGATGAGTCCTTTTAGGCTCCACAGATGACAGCAACACCTTGCCTGTCTGAACCAGCATCTCCCCACAGCAGCTGCAGGGCCTTGGATTCAAAAACAGGTGTGCAAAAAAACCCCAATTCTCAAATCAACATCAAACCAGTTTCCTACTCTTCAAAGCTGGACTTAGAACCAAAATTCATGCTGAGGAGATGGTCTTTTCCTCAAAACACAACCCAATCAGTGTTGGACTTCTAACAAAACTGGGAATAGCCTCCTGTCTACCCACAGAAACTGCTTGGAGCAGGAGCCTGGTTTGCTGTAAAACAGAACCTTGCAGCTGGTTAATGCCAAAAGAGCAGCACCTTGAGTAACTACTCCACTAATAGAGTCTCTCTGTACATTAAGTAGGAGTAACACACAAACGAAAGAACAAGACAAACTTTGAGGCATTCTGGCCAAGGCTCATTTTCCTAATAAGATTACTGGTTCCTCATCAGAGGTTTTCAGTCAGAGCACTGTGAAATGCAGCTCTGGCAAATTACCCTGTACTATTTGCTCGGGGGGTTTCTTGCATACTTTTCTTTATTGAAGGGATGGGTGGAGAAAGGAACTCTTAAGAACTGCTTTCTTATTCTGCCCAACTTCCCATCTTCCTGTTCTTCCCCTCCTCCCTGTGAATACTTGACAAGAGTGTATTTTTAAGAAATACTCTTAATTAAGCATTACCTAAGGCAAATAGTATGAAAAATAACACAGTTAAGGAAACTGGTTTCCCTGAGAGCAGGAAGGCAACCCTAAACAAATAAGAAAATAACCAGTTTCTCACTCTTAACATACATTTTTCTACACACACACATATATATACATTGAATTTGATCGACACATTATAGCAAGCATTCTTTGAGTGCAGTATCTACTCTTACAACACAAAAAAGTGGGCACAAAGGGTGAGCAATCCATGGCAAAAACAAAAACCATTTCATGTTATTTGGACATCAAACACTTACTGAAGCCATTTTGTGAGCGTCTTGACGAAGACTACGCTCAAGCATTGGCAAAATTTATGCAAAAGAGTTTTGAAGGTAAAAACTTGCAAGGAAAACACCTCATTATTGTGTAACCAAACCTCTTGCTCCCAGGTAAGTGCAGCTGGCCACAGGAGGATGATCCAAAACAGCCACAGAAAGGTTTCAAACCACCCCAAATGGTTGTTGTTACTCCTGAATTCAGTCTGGGGCTTTATTTCAGAATGGCAGCAATTTGGAGCTTGGAGTACAAGAGCTGTAGCTCAGCAAAGGTAAAGCAGCACTTGAACAGAGGCATCACTTCCTACAGTCAGCTCCAGCCCCTCCAAAGAACTATGGACAGATGGGACCTGAGGCCAAGGTCAACAATGAGGTCACCATAAACTTCAAGCCAAGGGTCTGCCATAAGACAGATTTACTTTAACCACATATCCTTAATGGATCCAAAGGTATTGCCAAGTTAGACTTAAATTCGATGCACAGGTTTTGTTTTCAAAAGTTCATTGATGCTTTATGCTACAAACTTAGTTTCAGCTCTGGATGTTAAGGAAACACAACAACAGAACCAATTTATTACAACTCTTCTGAATGAAGTTGGCCAAAATAATTTACAGTAGAACAGTAGCTTGTCCCTGTGGAACAGAAGCCTAATTGTCCCTCAGAACATCACCAAAAAAGAAAATTCAAACATGGTACCCATTTAAAGAAAACACATTTTCAGCTTTCATTAAAAACAAACAAAAAACCCCAAAGCTAAACATCTTGGGATTTTTGGAAATCAGAACCAACCAAACTTACTTTTTTTATATAAACAACTCACCTCTATCTGGAAATGTGCCTTCCACTCTTATTATAAGTAAAATCTCTGCTGGAAAATTACAGAAATGTTTTTTCCTGTCTCTTCATTTGCTATGTATGACAGCATTTTGTCTGAAGCCAGTTTCTGCTGTTTGCCAATGGTTTTGTCCATAGCCTCTTCCCCAGGGGGTTTCACACAAGAGGGGAGACTCTTTCATAAAAAAATATATCACATTAGCAGGAAATTTTGGAGGGGGGTGTGATGATTAATATGTGAAATATCTGAGTTTTGATAAAACTAAAAATCTGTTACAAACTCCAATATGTTTCTACAAAGCCCTTACAGGAGTATCTGGAAGAGGCAAATATTTCACTTTAAACACTGTGTTACCACTAAAACAAACAAACAAAAAACCAAAAACCCAAATAAAACAACAAATTTAAATACAAAGAACCGCAAAACCACCACCAACCCAAAACCCAAGTCTTCAACACCTGAATTCATTCCACGTGCTCAGAGCCAGGTTCAGCAAATGACCCCACATGCCCACAGTGTACCAACTTACCTGAGAAATGAAGAAATGCAGTAGTGGTTTGCAGAAGATATGAAAAGCCTTGCAAAATTAAATCAAATTTTAGAAGGTAAGAGAAATTAAATCCAATGAGAGGCAACTTTTGTGCATGTCACCACTGCTGCCAGAGGCACCTCTCTCTTTAAGGAACAATGAAAAGAATCCTTACTTCCAGTTTGTGATCTTCCTGCATGTGCACAAGCCCACATGTTCTCAAGAACAACACCTAAACTACTCCTGGGAGACAAAAGCCTTCTGCATAGTTTCCTACAGCCTATGTTACACACTTCCTCAAAATGATGCCTCGGCTGAAGGAATGAGTAAAGACAATTGACCTGACAAATTCTATTGCCTTCTTAGGGGAATATATTGTTTTAGTTCCCATTAAAGGCTCCAGATTAGACTCTCATAGCATTAATCCATTCCTTTTAAGTCACAATCAATCTGTTGAATACAATGAATAGGTAAATACAGGTCCTCAAACCTGCAAAATATTTTTAATTCAAAACAGAAGAAAGTGCCCTGCAGCTTTCAGTTTTGACTAGGTTTAGATTTGAAAAACAGCAACAGTTGCCAGCCACATTTTAAAATAAATTGCTTTTCACACATAGAATTTTTACCATCATCAACATATGCTTTGTAGCAGGACTTCTAATTTTCAAAGCCACGCCAGGCAGAAATTGCTACACTTTCAAACATTTCCAGCAACAATCTGAAAGTGAAACTCGTTTCACGACCTGACTACTTCTTACAGAGAGACCAAAGTCACAATATCAGAAGTCATAAAAATCGCACGGAAGGAGGGAAGTGGTCGCAAAGATTCCAAAACTTGCGAAGCGCTGACGTCAAAGAAAACACTCCGGCACTTAACATGAGCACGCTGAAAAACTGAACTTTAAAAGGCTAGAACTACAGGAGGAAGTTGCTGAAACCCGGCACTACAGTGGAGCAGGGGGAGAAGCTGAAACTTTTCCCCGAGGCAGGAGGAAAGAGGGGGAAGGAACAAAACCCGACCCCGCACGGCCAGGCCGGAACAAAGGGGTCCAGGCGTGCCACCCCCACGTGCCCTGTCAGACCCCCCCGCGGCCCCCCGCGACACATCGCGAGCAGCAGGGCCGGCCCTGCCCCCGGAGACCCCGCCCAGGGCGGGC
>JANPWX010000467.1:190267-208100 GCA_024734555.1 Trochalopteron elliotii | reverse complement strand
AGGAGGACGAGCTGCTGCGGCGCCTGGCCGGGCCCCCACGGGTACGGCACATCCAGGCCCGGGCCCTGCCCGACCCGACAGCCGCGGCCCCGAGCGAGGGTCGGTGCTCGCTGCGGCCCCGCCCGCTCGTTCCCTGGGCTCCCAGCCGTGTTCCCGGTCACACGGCCCCTTCGGTTGTTTTCAGGTTACTGCTGAGGAGGGGAAAGGTCTCCAGGAGGAGTCCAGCGATTCGGGGGTAGAAGATGAAGCGAGGCGTGACTTACGGCCTAAAAAGCCGGCGTGGGTGGATGAGGATGATGAAGCCGAGGAAAAGTAAGTTCGGGGTGGGTGACGGGAATCAGGTATCACACTTGGGAGCGCGTGTAGGTGGCCTTGGTTTGAACGATGTTTGTCTTCTGTGTGTTTTTTTCCTTCTAGTGTTGATATGACCCATAAGTACAGAAAAGATTTCATGAAAAGTGATGCCGAGACAACGCTCACTAAGAAAAACCTGAAGAAAAGACTTGAGGAACAGTGAGTTTCACTAATGTTTTTGTGGGTGACTATATTGAGATGAGATCATTCATCTCCAAGGTGGGGGCCAGGAGGATGGTGCCAGGCTCTTTTCAGTGATGCCCAGAACAGGATGAGGGGCAGTGACCATAAACTAAACCACAGAAAGCTCCATCTCAACATGAGGAAGAATTTCTTTTCGTGGAGGGTGACAGAGCACTGGAACAGCTGCCCAGGGGGGTCGTGGAGTCTCCCTCTAGAGACATTCCAAACACACCTGGACATGTTCCTGTGTCACCTGCTCCAGGTGACCCTGCCTTGGTGGGGAGGTTGGACTGGATGATCTCCAGAGGGTTGATCTCCCTTCCAATCCAACAATTTTGTGAGCTGAAATACGTTTATGTGACATTCAAAGTCACTTTCTTTATTATCCACTGTGCTCATGTGGCATCTTTAAAGCCAGTGCTTCCTGCAGTATTTGCAGTGTTTTTCGATCACAAATAATACTAAGAATAGTAAATAAAATGTGCATTAGCATTGTCCAGACTGACTTGTTTAATACTTGTATCAAAGTGCCCAAACTAGTTTGTCTTCTAGGGAATGTAAGAAACCGTGAAATCTTAATTTTTTAAAAAAAAACTTAAAAACTTGAGTTGTGTTTTAAGTGCAAGTAATCCTGCAAAATTCTGACTGTGCTTCTTCTAAGTACTTAACACATAGAAGGAAATTACTGTCTCACAAAAGTTATGGTTTTTTTCTCTTCCTCTTTTCTTGCAAGATTTCAGCAAGCCATGGGAGGAGTTCCTGCCTGGGCTGATCTAGAACACAGGAAGAAATCCAAAAGGACTTTGAGTGATAGTAAATATGTCTAATACTATTCTGTTAAGTGTTTCTGTAATTCCCTGTTCAGCTTGCTAGAAGATAATTCCTTTTGCATTGTACTTTTGTCTTCTCAGTTTCAGTAGTGTGGTAATATGCTGGATATGTCAGCTTTGTTCCTTCAGTGTGCTTTAATTGAATTCATTTCCGTGAGGAATGTGTTGATTTTGGGTGGTTGTGCAATTAGCTGTTTCCATGTGCTTTGGTTTAATGAGGTGACAGTGATGAAGATGATGATCTGCTACGCAGGACTGGCAATTTCATAACCAGCTCAGAGTCTCTGCCAAGAGGGATTTTGAGGGTAAGGACAAACCTTATCTTTCCATTTCCATTGGACTTGAGTGCACACTTTGACTCTTGCTGTGTATAAAATCAGTGATTCTGTGAATTTGTTTCTGTGACTAGAAGCTCTAGAGGGTAAGCAAATTGAACAGTTCATGTGAAAGCATCCAACAATAAACTGAGGTGGATTGTTTGACATAAGAATTTTCTGCACTCTAAAATAGCATCTTGTAGTAGGAATTTGATTCTGCAGAGGGAGGATGGAATTCTCCCACAACTTTGAAGCTACTGAAATGATCTTTAAGAAAACAGCCTTAAATGAGTGTTCCTCACATGTCTCCTGCAGCTACCTGAAATGAGTCAGAATGTAGCTGGTTTTACACTCAGTTTTAGGGCAAGTAGAAAGGCTGGTGAGTTCAGCCTGTGTTTACATTGGAGAATCTCCCTGAATGGGCTGTGTGTGCTCTGCTCACCTCCTGCTGCCCAAAACTTCATCACAGGGCTTGAGGTCTTGTAGCATAAAGAGTAATTGGCTTTTTGTTCAGCATAAATGATTGTTGGGTTTTTTTTAACTGTCTGATCTGTGTTGTAGATGAGCACCTGCATTCCTGCAAATCAGGAACGTTTTGCCAATGGGAAACTGGTGACAGTGCAGTTTCATCCCTCAGCCCAAGTGGTGATGACAGCTGGGCACGATCGCTCTGTGTCCCTCTTCCAGGTGAGGGATTGCAGTTTGTACTCTGCTAGTGGTCACTATTAAACCTTTTTTTTTGAGTATACATGGACTAGCCTGGAGTGGTAGACTTTGTTTTCTCTCCTCCTCTGCACACTGGATGTGGTATCTGTGGTTGCAGTGGAAATTCCTTGGTTAAAGGCATCTTGGAAGGAATTTCCACCTGTGACTTCACACCAAGTGCATGCAGAGTACTGGCAAACTTTTTGTCTCCGAGTTTTTAGCTGAAGATTTGTGTTTGAAAACGTTTGGTTTGAAGGTTTGCAGTGATGAGCACTAATGAGGTTTTTTGTTCCTAAGTTGTTTGGTGAGCCTGTAGCAGGGGGAGCAGCCCACTTTGCTTTGAGACTGTAAAATTCCTGTGAAATCATGTTGGGGATGGAGAGGCTGTGCTGTAGGAAGAAGGTGTTCATCCTTAGACACTGCCCTGCTCCTCTGAAAACTAAAAATCCTAGTTTTATTTAGGAACTTTTAACATGGCCCAGTATCACTGAAATAGTCAGATACAAGTGGAACGTGATAGTCCCACAGAGCTGCAAGAAAACCCAAATCAAAGCAGATGTTTCCATTTAGAAAAAGCACAATAGAAGTGATTATTTGAACCAAGCATGGGCAAGATGAGGAAGGGCAAGAGGTGTGAGGTCTATCAGAAAGGCAGGTAGTGCCTGTTACATGAGGTGAAGGAGCTAAGAACCAGGTCATTTGTAATAGAGAGAAAGAGTTTAAGGCTTCACAGTGTTGTACCTCGTACTACTTAAGTCTCAGCTGAGAAGTTGATATGATATTTTCTGTAAAAGTATTTGATATATTCCTCAATATGATAACCTGGTTTGTTGCTTTCTTTTTTGAAGGTGGACGGTATAAGGAACCCAAAAATACAGAGCATCTATTTAGAGAATTTTCCAATTTATAAGGCTCGTTTCAGTGTGGATGGAGAACAAGTTATAGCCACTGGCACTCATCACAGCATGTTCTTTGTGTATGACATGATAGCTGGGACCATCATCCCTATCCCGAAAGTAAGAGGTATGTTTTGCAGCTCTGAGTGCCTATCAGGGCACAGTTGAAGTTGTGGCACATGAATTTGCTCTAAAAGGAAGTGCAGTGGGTTGTTGGGGGTTGTATTTTTAACTCATCTTCAAGGAAATAAAGTGCTTTTAGTGTTAATTTGTCTGGGATATTAATTATCACACATGAGCAAGGTTGAGTTCATCTTCTCTGTGACAGCATATTGCAGAAATGAAAAGCTGAAGTGGAGTCAGGTCTTAGTCATATTCATCCTACCTCTAAATGTTGAGGCCAAAGAATAAATTATGCCAATTTCAAGTTTCAAATCTCTTTTTAAAGGTGTGGAGGAAAAATTTCTCAGAAACTTTGAACTCTCTCCAGATGGATCATTTATGCTGCTGATTGGAACTTCAGGTTACCTTCATTTGCTGTCCATGAAGGTACTTGCTCTGCATGGTTCATGTAGCTTCACTTCCTTGGTGCCTTTTCCCTTTTGAATCTGCTTTTATCTCATCTGCAAGGCAATCTAACTTTCAGCTGAAGCCAAGGTATGACACATATTGTGACAGCCCTCAAAAATGTGCTGCTGGATCAACCCACTGCAGCTTTAGGGAATTATTTTGGACTCTGAGACTGTTCTGCAGCTCCCTGGGGCTGGTGGAGCTCAGGGCAGTTCCATTGAGTTTTCAGCTGGAAGCAGTCATGTGTCAGTGCTGTGTTTCAGCTGCTTGCACAAGTACTGTGCTGGCAAAAGGAATGGAAACAGCATGGGAACAGGAACCTGGGGGTGCCAGAAATATAGGACTGCTTTTTTGGGAGTCATGCTAGTGCATGCTGCTGTACCCTGTCCATGAATCATGCCAAACACTGATTCATAATGCACAGAGCAATCTTTCAGCTGAATTTTAAAATGCCTTATGATGGCAGGTGGATGTGTTTTAAACTTTCACAGGAAAAAATACTTTTAAAGGAGAAAGTTCAGTTTTGTATAACTCAGGCCCTTCAGTGAGAGAGCAGACAAGTGTTTGTTGATCCAGCTGCAGCTGGATTCAGGAACTTCTGCTCTGCAGGCACTGAAAATGTTGGTGCTGTTCTCTGAATGTCAGGGTAGCTAACTTAAGATTTTTGTGGGACAGGAAACAACTTTTGTGTAGATTTTTGGTAGAATCTCTGCCAGCATTGTTCTTCATCCTACAGACAAAAGAACTGATCAGCACTATGAAGGTGAATGGAAGGTGCACTGCCTCTGCTTTCACCCCAGACAGCAGTAAAATATACAGCTATTCCAGTGAGTATTCCAGCACCTCTAATTATAATTCCATTTAAATTGAATGAGTTCTTAGAAGTCACTTACCATTCTAGAAAAACAATTTTAAAAATTTATGCTAGCATCTCTCCTAAAAACACATCCAAGTGATCAATCATTAAAGAATGTAATTAACTATTTTAGTATGCCTTTAATTGTTAGGGATTTTTGAAAATACCCTATATCTGATGGTTGTAAATGAACTTCTAGCTGTCCTGTAATTAAATTTATTATAACAATATGGACCAACAAAGTGATGTGTATGTGTGTTTTCTGTAATATCCTTCATTCTGCAACCAGAGGAAGGCGAAGTTTTCATTTGGGATGTGAGAAGTAGAAAGTGTCTACACAAATTTGAAGATGAAGGTTCTTTGGAAGGAAAGTGCATTGCTGTTTCAAAAAATAACCAGTATGTGGCATGTGGGTAAGTGACTGAACCTTGACAGCTTCTTCTGCTCTCGTTTTGAAGCTCTTCAGTGAACTTGTGGGTGGCTGCTGAGAATGTAGGAACGTGGTTTGGTTCTAATAAGCTTAGAGTAGACATGAATAGATGAATATTACCTGTTTTATGATAATAATTTACTTTTTTCTGTGTAAATATAAAATACTATAGGCCACCTGAAACAGTAGGAGTATACTGGTATTACAATTGCCTTGTATGGGTTCAGCAGTTAATTTTGAAATCACACTGACTAAAATCCCAGATTCTGTAACAGGAATGTTGATTCAGGGTCTTCTTCCTTTTCTAGTTTTCTTCCTTGTACTCTGAATTTGTCTCCTGCAAAGCAGCATGTTAGCCTTTCAAGAGGGGCCTCAACACAAAGCCACAAGCAGAAATTGTTTCTCCAAATTTATTGAGATGCAGTTTCAGCCAGTGTCTGGATTCTTTTAAATGAGAATAGCAAATTAATACAGGAGTACAATATATATTTTCCTAGTTCACTGTAGAAGAGGATTTTAAAGTGAGCTTATGCTACAGTTATAAAAAAAACCCCACAATAAAAAACTTGAATTATTTCAGAATATTTTGATACCTTCCTCTCCTTGCTTTGAATTTATCCTGGTAAGAGATGGGGTCATCAAGGTTCTCCACAGTTGAATCTCTTATTATATAAGTAAAAAGAAAATCCAAACCAGCAAAAACCTAAACCCCTCCTCTAAATACTGTTATAAACTCCAAAGGAAAATCAAGCTCCAAACAAAATGTGATTACAAACTTCAGTAAATAATTGGAAATTACATTTCCAGGTGAGTAGTGGCTATAGTTAACAAGGCAATATGGACTGAAATCTCACTTTTCAGTGTACTCTTTGTTCATTTTGTTCTTTAGTTCATCTTCTGGAGTTGTAAATTTATACACTACTGATGCCTGTCTCAAAGAAAACCATCCTAAACCAGTTAAAGCCATAATGAACCTTGTCACTTCTGCCACCTGTGTGACCTTTAATCCCACCACAGAGATTTTGGCAGTGGCTTCCCGTGACACTGATGAGGCTGTCAAATTGGTATGTTCTGCTTCTTTATTACAATATTTCTTTTATATCTTGCTAAAAATACTGCTGGTGACATAATAAAACTGATATGAAGCAGATACAGATACTGCAAAAGGTGCTGGACCAACCAGATCAGGACATGGCCAAGACACTCTGCATTTGCAAGAATATAATTTTATTTTCTTTAGTAAAGTTGCTCTGAAAATAATATTTTGTAGTTTAGTTTACCTTTTCACTGTTTTTAAAATGCCCTCTAAAATGTCTGGAAGTGTTTGAGGCCAAGTTGGACAGGACTTGGAGCAACCTGGTCAAGTGGAAGGTGTCCCAGCCCATAGCAGGGGTTGGAAATGGATGAAAACTTTAAGGTCCCTTCCAACCTAACTAGTCTGTGATTCTATTTCAGTGCTGTAAATATAGCTCAGCAACAAACCTGAGTTTTCAGCAGCTGGTAACTGTAGCCTTCTTACTGTAAGGGTGTTTTTTTTGCCAGCCTTATCAGAATTCTGGCCAACAGTGGAAGTGTTGAATTCATCTGAGGGTTTGTAGGCCTGAGAATTGCAATAATTGGCTCCATGGTATGTTCCCTGCTCCTTTTCTCCAGTAGAATTCTATATGTAGAGTCATGTAGGGTAGGAGTATAACTGAACATTTGAACTTAACCCTGAGCTTCAATTATAGATTTGTATTTTATTTTTAGTGGGTTTTTCCTAACTTTAAATTCTGACCTATTTCTCAATAGGTGCACCTTCCTTCATATACTGTATTCTCAAACTTCCCAGTGTTCAGAAGAAAACAGATTTATCTTACTCAATCTATGGACTTCTCTCCCAGAAGTGGATATTTCTCTGTAGCAAATAACAAAGGCAAAGCTTTGTTATTTAGGTAGGTACTAAGTTAGATCCATTAATCCCAGATAACATGTTTGTGTTCTGTAAGAGGGGCCAGATGACTGTAAGTGATAAAGTGATTCCTGATCTGAACTTCACCTGATCAGTTACTTGAGTGTGGAGTTGGCTTTCCCTGCTGGAGAACATCCCTTTTTGTGTGTCTGATTATGCAATACACCATTTCCATACTTTATTTTCCTCCTCTGCTGGTGTGGTCAGGGGGGAGGAGCAGTGCTAACTCTAAGCAGGAATATTTATTTTTTTTTCAACTCACAACTTCATGGTGCTTGAAAAACTGTTTAATTTTAAGATGAGAATTTAGTGATTTACTAAGACAGACAGGAAAAATTTCTAGAATTATTCCTAAATACAACTAAATCTTGTTATTTGTCCTTTATTTTAACTTGAACTGCATATTATAATGGTGCTTAAGTAATTCTGGCAGGTGGATGTTTGCTGTCTTTTACTGCATCGATGTTTCAGATTAGCTGAGGATACTCAGTGACACTGCTGAACAGCTGGTTTTCTTTTTGTGTTGTCCCCTCAACAGGTTATTGAGAAGTTTTAAATCTCTCAATTTCTTTTCTTCAGGCTGAAACATTATTCGTCCTTCTGAAAGAAGATACAGGAGAAAATGAGCCAATAACTGAGGTGAAAATAGCACTAGAACTGTTCACAACCTTGGCTTGAGGAGCCTCAAAATTTTCATTTTGCTGCCTCCACTTCTTTACAGATGGCAGGAAGAATTTCTTAGCCCTGTGTAATCTGTCCTGCCTGGGTCACTCATGGGTTGGAATAGGACTGGTCTTGTCACTCTCAGCTTTTCTGATAATGCAACAAGTTGATAGTTCAACTAAAAACTGCTGTCACCTGGACTGAGCTAATTATATTTAAAACGAGCTCAGCACTGTTGGTAAACAGCTGCAGGCTGGCAGGGACTTGGCTTGATCCTGTTCTGGAGTATTGTGAACCACACAAGTCTGCAGCATTTCAAATTCCTGTTACATGAATTACTGAAGTTTGAAGCAGAGTTTGTGTGCAGATATGGTTTTATTATGCACTTAAATGTCTTGGGAAACCAGAAAAACTTGTAGTCTTGTACAGTTGATTGACAAAAACTGTGTTAATGAGGGGGGGCTGAACTTGTTTAGACTGGAAGTAGCTCTGATTGCTGCATGTGAAGCTTGAATAGAATTTTGTGATGGCTTGGTGTTTGGAAAATACTAACAAAATTGTCTCTACTGCTCTTTCCCCAGGTATTGTAACCTGCAGATGCAAGGATGCTGACAAATCAAAGCTTTTTTTTTTTTAATACAGAAACTACAAAATACTAATAAAATATGTGTTTTAAAATTTGTTTGTTTGATTATTTTAAATAAATATACCTGGTAAGTTTCCAGGCAGCTTCTTTCCACTTACTCCAATGCTTTGTGTAAGCTCACAAGTAAGATTTTATTGCTTGGCACTCAAGCTGGTGTCTTCCAGAAGTGCTTAAATGTCTTAATTATTATAAACATGTCAGTGTTTATATAATATTCCCATGCTGAAACAGAAATTTTGTGTAAATTTTCCTCTGCTCCCTGCACTTAGCAGGAACTTTTCCATCAGCCTGGTTCACTGGAGGCTGGGTTGGAAACAGGATTTTGCTGTCTGGAGGAGCCCATTCACCTGAGACCCTGGTGATGTTGGTGTTGCAGCACAGCCCAACTTCCCAGCTGTACCTTCAAGCTGTACCTTGCCCTAAAGCAAGAGGTGAAAAAAACCCACCCCATTTATGCTTTCCTGCCTCCTGTGTCACAGAAACAACTGCATCAAATGTGTTTAATTAATAAGGAAGACCCCAGTCTTATCTTTCTGTGAAAGCAAAGAATCCTGAGTATCACATGATTTTTAAATCGGTGAAATTGTAATACCATCAGGGTCCCCAGGCAGGGACTGGGGTAGAGGGGCTGCCACTGCTTCTTCATCTACTGCCAAATCCTGCACCTCTTCTCTCTTCCTGACGTGGCCACCTCGTTCTGCTTAAATTCATGAAGAAAAGGTTGATTAGAGACCTGCTACAGTAAAACCCTGATTTGAGAATAAATTGTGACTCATGTCTGACCTCTTCCCACAATGGAATTTTTTGGGCAGTAACAGCCCCAGTCAAGGTGCTCCAGTAACCAGCACAGATGTCATGAAGACTTCAGTGAAAGTGGCATCCCAGAACATGAGAAAAATGAATAAATGTGTCAAAAATTTTGACTATAAGAGCCTATGGGTGAATTCTTGTCATGCTGCTTTAAAAAAATTAAAATACCTTATGTTCAGATATAATAGGTTTTTGAAGTGTTTTTGCCAGTGATTCATTGTAAGATGTGAACTTGAATTCACAAACCTTGGAAAAAGCAGAGTATGCTCTGGAGGTGTTAAATCGAGTACAGTATTTAATCTAAACTGAAAACCCTAGGATGGAATAGTAAAATTAAATCATAAGCACACTGTATTAAGATGCTTGCTGTAGGATTCTTCTGTTATAAACAAATATGGCTGAAATCTGGGACTGTCCTGATTTAGGGCAAATTTAGGAGGAAACCTCCGGATGGGGTTCCTCTGGAGGAATGGCCCCTGCCCCCAGCCGGTCCAGGAAAAGAACTTCCTCACAGAAAAGTGGAAAAAACTATTTATTTGACAAACAAAATGCCCACAAGCATAAGGAATGAATAATATGAAACAATAAAACCTCTTGCTGCTCCGAGGAGAGATGGGAAAACTGAGAGAAGCCCTTGCCATGAGTTGGCTCAGCTCTCTCAGTCTCTTATCACTCCCAGTCCCTTCGGTGCTGGAAAATGCCGAGTCCAGGCCCGGTGGGCCACGGGCACAAGATCCTGGTGCTCCTCTGGGTTTCTCAGTCCAGAGCAGATTTAAACAGTCCCAAGAAAAAGGAGAAAAACAGTCCAGGAAGCTTCTTTGCCTCAGCTAGCTAGACTAACTAAAAGGGAAAAAAAGCCCTCTCTCTGTCTGCTCTCTGTGCATCCGACAAACACACAGTCCCGAGGAAGAAGAAGAGATGCCAAGGAGTGAACACTGTTTTCCAAAACAAACTGCATGCTTCTTCTTCCCCTGCTTCACTCTCAGAACCAGTCTTAAAGGTACAGAACTCGACATACAGCACACACAGAACAGACAACTGGGGATACAGGTATCATAGCCACCCTAGGACAGACTGAATCGCCTCACACCAGGCCCAGAGACACTTCCAAGACAAGTCCAAGAAGTGTGTGTTTTCTTTATTCAGTGCTCTGGTGTGTGAGTGTAGCATCACATGGCTACAGTGATCATCGTGTCCAGGGAGATACAGGCGCCAGCAGGGAAACAGATGGAACAAGTCTCATTTTGTTAAGCACAAGAGTCCATTTTATTTCCCCTCTGTCACCCCGAGCCAGGGAGGGAGGAGAAGGCAGAGAGAGAGCAGAGGCAGGGTCATGAGGTTATATGGGGTGTTGTAGGGGCGGGGTTTTCAAAGGAGGAGTTAACAAAGTAAGATGACCTTAAAATGGGAGCACTCACATGCGAGGATATCTCCTCCCAACGACACACACAGGTACACAGCAGATTACAATATATGGTTATACTTTATGCATATTCATAGCTTTCCTTAGAAAAGGTGTGGTTATGCAAACTAGTTCTTAGTGCTTGTCATTATCATTAGCACATGTGAAGTGCAGTTGCAGATCACCCTGGTGCTCACACCAAGGAAGGATCAGCGTCTTCCTCAGTGGTCGCCTGATGAAGGCTGCACGTCTTCCACGCTGGGCCCTTTTTGTAGTAAAGCATCCCCCACACACCCAGCAGGTGCTTCCAAACAGGGAAAGAGTTTCAGTTCACCTTTAGACATTTTAAGAAGCTTAACTAGAAAGTTCTGTGACCTTCTCATTGTAATTGGCTCAGGATCTTGTCACCTATTGTCACCTTGTTCAGGATCTTGGCATCTATTGGATCTGGTCACCATTCTTCAAACCTCGTATTTCACTCTATTGGCTGCAAGCCAGATTTCCCCCCCTAAAACATTCAGTATTTAAGAAGAAGCACAAAGGAAGTAAAGTGCTTTTTGGAGTGTTTGTAGCAGGGTGTCTGAGGTTTTCTCAGACACCTGTGCTGGGCTTATAATTTGTTTTCTGTAACATGTATTATTTTGTTACTTTTTTCTTATTAAACCTTTTGATTTTCAAAACACCTGTGAGGAGCAGTCTCACTCAAATTAATTTTGGCCACTTCTCTAAAAAGGCTGGACCCCCAGAGAATGATACATTAGCACCTGGCTTATTAGACTCTGGCCAGATGTTAACCTGTATCACCTTTTCACCTTTCTCCTCTAGGCATGAGCATTCTCTTGTTAGCTGTTTCAGGGATTTTCTCACTGGGAAAGCAAGCTCTGTCCTTCATTTTTGAAAGTTCTGTTCCCTTATTTCTTGCCAAATTTCATTCTGTGTTTCTAGCTTGTAGCTAATTTTTGCAAGCTTCTATATTGGTTATAATGTATCTTATTCTTGCCCAAGTATGCCTCGACACAATGCTTTTAACCCTCTCAGAACTGAGACCTGAATTTCAGAAATCCAAGTGCTGGAAGTGGTTTCTGACTTCACTAGAGGGCAGCTCAGCATCATTTATGGAACATTTGGCTGTTGGATGGTACTGACCAGTTTGTCCTGAGACAGCTCTGCTGATGGGAGAGGGTTTAGTTGTGGTTAGCAAGTAATTCTCTTTTCTCATCATCTCTGTATTTTATCATTAAGTAAGGTTTTAAGTAGTGTGATTTCATCTATAAAATTAATGAATAATTTCAAATGAAAGATTTCTAAAAAGGTAAATTTTGCCTGTTACCAAATCTCACCGAAGTGGCTGTGAAGGGTTTTAATGCTATTTAACCTATGTGTCCTGAGACTGTTCCACTGTTTGCACAGTATGTGCTTCTACAATGTACCCATTTGAAAACAAAACGCCCAAATCCAAGTGATTCAAAGCCATACATCAAGTCATTGACAGACCTGGGGTTAGAATTTGGGAATTACTGGGCCTGGACTTGTTTAGTTTATCTAAACACAACAAATTTCTGCTGTTTTTTCTTGCTTGTCTTGCTGACCTCTGGTTGTAAGAGGTCTAGATTGGATGGAGCAGGGAGTAAATGGAAAAGGTGTCATAAAACCAAGGTTCTGTTTGCCCCAGTAACACTGGAAATGGCTTCAAAAAGTGGCAGAGAGAAATAAAAGGTTAAACATTTATTTTTTGCAAACTATGTGATGCAAGTTGCAAATTTTAAGCTCTGCTGAGTTACTACACTGCAGGAAAGTTTAAGCTTTGTACTAAATAACTGAAATCTTCCTGATGCATTTTTGTCTTCTGGAAAACACAGCTTATTGCCCCATAAAATATAAAATAGGGAAGACTTCCTCTGAGAAGTAAAGGAAACCTCAAGGTACCAGTTGCATTCTGTAGTGCGTTTGGATCAATGACACTTTCCTGTACTGAGCAGGTCCTAAAAGTTGGATGATAACCAAGAAGCTGAAACTGCTACTTGTATGTCTGGAAATACTTATTTGGAAAGGGGTGAATTACTGTTAAAATCACACTTTGCAGTACTCTTGTTGCCCCATCACTCCACTTTCTATGACACCACAGCGGTTGCACCAGTGGTGCAACCATCCAGTGTCCCCATCTCTATGACACCACAGTAGTGGCTGCTCCAACATTCCTGTCTGTTACACCAAAAGGGAGGCAGCCCAAACACTACCCTATCTATGACAACATAGTAGTGGTAGCCCCAACATTCCCCTCTCTATGACACCACAGGAATCACAGCCCAAAAGTTCCCCTCTCACTGACACCACAGCAGAGGAAGTCCCAGCTTTCCGCTCTCTGTGACTCGGCAGCAGTGGGAGCCCCAACATTCCCCTGTCTGTGATACCACAGCAGTGTCAGCCACAACATTCCCTTGTCTGTGACACAATAGGGGTGTCAGCCTGAGGTCTCCTGTCTCTGTGACACCATAGCACTTGCAGCCCCAACTCTCCACTGTCTGTGACACCACAGGGGTGGCAGCCCCTATGTCCTCCTGTCTATGACAGTACAGTGGTGACAGACCCAATGTTCCCTCTCTGTGACACCCTCTGTTCCCTCTGTGACACCACAGCAGTGGCTTCCCCAGTGTTCCCCTCTCTGTGACACCACAGCAGTGGCAGCCCCAACGTTCCCCTGTCTGTGACACCACAACTCTGGCAGCCACAAGTTCCCTTCTCTGTGACACCACAGCAGTGGCAGCCCCATTGCTCTTCTCTCTATGACACCACACTGGATGCAACCCCAGAGTTCCACTCTCTGTGACACCACAGCACTGGCAGCTCTCATGTTCCTCTGTCTGTGATACCACAGGGGTGGTGGGTTAAATGTTCCACTGTCTGTGACACCACAGCAGTGGCAGCTCCAATGTTTTCCTGTCTGTGACACCACAGAAAGTGACTGCCTCAAAATTTGCCTCTGGTTGATATCACTGTGGTGGCAGCCCTGATGTTCCCCTCTCTTTGACAACACAGTGATGGCAGCTCCACCCTTCCCCTGTCTATGACACAACAGTTGTGGCAGCCCAATGTTCCTTTCTCTGTGACACCATAAATTTGCAGTTAGAGGCTTTCAGGCAAAGATTTGGGGATAAGAATAGCAGTTCTTTACTAGTATGTATAACAAAGCAAACAAAACCAACAACTACAGCATTAATAACAAAACAGTACCAAGAACCTTGAGGGCTTTGCTTCACAAAAACCAAGGGCAGTTTGGTCTCGGTGTCCTGCAGGAATTCTCAGATCACCAAGCTGGAAACAGTGGAAAAGTCCCAGACTGGTAGCTGAAGTGCAGGATGTCCCTTGCAGGCAGGGGCAGGGTGTCCTGGCAGGGCAGGGGGGTGCAGGGTCACACTGTAGCAAAAAGAGCCCAGGTCCGGCAGGGCAGGCACAGAAGCTCAGAATTCCAGGGCACACGAGCAGGTGATGGCAGACCTCCCAGGACTGGACCCCTCTGGCAACAGTGAACTCCTCCCACAGCAAGCAGCAACCCAGCCATTCTCTCTCCCTGAATGCTGAAAAAAACAGAGAGGGAAGACGCCTCCAGCTCCATCCTTTACCTGCCCCAAAACTGGTGTTATCTCCCCCTCCGAGCTTTGGCCAGCTCTTTGTTTTGGTCAAGAACCCTTAAGTACCCAACACTAAATCTCCTTAGTAACTTATGGGGAAAAGAGTTCTTTAGAGTAAAAAAGGAACAAACCTAACCCCCAACATCCATATATGTATACCTGGTTCCCCCCAAGGCCTGTCAATCAGTCCTTCTGTGCCTTTCATTGGTGGAGCCCTTCTCATCTCTTGATGGGTGTAGCAATGAATGTATCTGTATAACAGGCCATTCTGATACACTGGCCAGTTTGTGAGTGATTTTATCAACCACCTGCAGTTATTGTTATCAGAATCTCAGGAATTCACCAAGTTACTGAGAAAAACAGTGCTAAAAATAAGAAGAGCCTGAGAAACAAGAATACCAAGACAACAAGAATAGGATAAAGGAGGCCATGAAGGGTCTAAACTGTAGCCGATCAAATTCCCTAAGGGACCTGTGCTGGCCTCGTGGATGAAACGGCACAACCAATCGAGAAATGTGTGAACACATGAACAGCAGTCCTAGAATCCCTAACTGTAGTGTAATGTAAACAATAATCAGCTTCTGCTCAATTATATTGATTGTCTGTCCAGATGTCCATTCACCGGCACATTGGTGGTGCAATGTTACCTTGCCAGGCCTCTTAGCACAAGTGTCCCCCACTCTCTGCTGCCTCTTACAAGGAGCAAATATACTCCCTCCCCCACATGTTTTTACAGCCCTGTAAGCCAGGCAACAACCACAAAAGGAGAGGGGAGCATTGAAGGGAGAACAGAAAAGAGTTCAAAACTATACTGTAACAACAAAAGTACGTATCAAAAGAACTGTAAACCCCAATAAAACTTCTCCCTACCACACTCAACAACTCTTCCTCATTTGCATGGGCCAATAATCACCCCTTATTTGTAACATTATTGACCCAATGTTCCCTTTTCTGTGACACCACAAGAGAGGCAGCCCCAACGTTCCCCTCTCTATGAAGCTACAACAGTGGCTGCTCCAACATTCCCCTAGCTGTGACAACACTGCAGTGGCAGCACCAAAGTTACCCTTTCTGTGGCACCACAACAGTGGCCACCCCAACTTTCCTATCTCTGTGACATGGCAACTGTGGCGGGCCAATGTCCCTCTTTCTGTGACACCACAGCTGTGGCAGCCCCCACGTTCCCTTGCATGTGACACCAGAGCGGTGGCAGCCCCATTGTTCCCCTGTCTGTGACATCACAGGGGTGTCAGCAGCAGCCTTCCCCTCTCTATGACACCACAACAGGGGCAGCTCTACAGTTTTCCTTTCTGTGACACCACAGGGTTGGAAGTCTCAACATTCTGCTCTCTATAACAGTAGAGGGTTTGCAACCCCAAAATTGCCCTGTTTGTGACATCTCAGGGTGGTAGCTGAAATATTCCCCTATCTATGACAACATAGCAGTGGCAGCGCCAGAATTTCCCTCTCTATGACACCACAGGCATGTGAGCCCCAACATTTCACACTCTGTGACACCAGAGTGTTGGCAGTCCAAGAGTTCCCCTCTCAGCAACACCACAGTGAGGGCACCGCCAGTGTTCCCCCCTCTATGATAACACAGTAGTGGCAGCCCCAACGTTCCCCTGTCCATGACTCCATGTTGGTGGCAGCCCCACCATTTCTGTCTCTATGAAAACACAGCAGTGGCAGCCTCAACATTCCCTTCTCTATGACACCACAGCAATAGCAGCCTCATTATTCACCTCTCTGTGACACCACAGCAGTGGCAGTTCCAGCATTCCCCTATCTGTAACACCAAATGGGTGGCAGCCCCTACGTTACCCTCTGTGTTATAGCACAGCAGTTGCAGCACAAATGTTCCCCAGTGCATGACAATAGAATGGTTGCAGAGCACCAGCATACCCCTCTCTGTAGCATCCCCATTGTTCCACTCTCTGTGGCCCTGCAGCTGTGGGAGCCCCCACATCTCCCTCTCTGAGACACCCAACTGGTGACATCCCCATATCCCCCTCACTGAGACACCAGAGGGGCAGCAGCCCAGATGTTCCCCTGGCAATGACAACACAGGGATGGCAGCCCCAACCTTCCCCTGTTTTTGACACCACAGCAGTGGTAGCCCCAACATTCCTCTATGACACCACAGGGATTACAGCCCCAACCTTCCACTCTCAGTGACACTCACAGTGACAACTACAACACTCCCCTGTCTCTGACACCATAGCAGTGGCAGTCCCAGCATTCCCCTGGCTGTGAAACCACAGCAGTGACATCCCCAACGTTGCCCTCTCTGTAACACAGCACTTGTGGCAGCCCTAATGTCCCCCTTCCTGTGACAACACAGTGGTGGCAGCCCCAGAGTTCCCATCTCCATGGCAGCACAGTGGTGACGGCTGCAGTGTTCCCCTCTCTATGAAACCACAGCAGTGCCAGCCCTGACATTTCCCTGTCTGTGACTCCACAGCATTGGAAGCACCTGAGTTCCAGTTGCTGTGAGACCACAGCAGTATCTGCCCCTGCGTTTTCCAATCTTTGACCCAACAGTGGCAGCCCCAGCATTGGCCTGTGACCACTGCTGAGTGCAGAGTTCTCCCTGCAAGAGAGAGCTTGGAGCTCTTGACAGCTCTGACATGGAAAACAAGCAACTAGGCAGCAGGGCCTTGGTTCTTGCTGCTGCAGACATGGGAAAACTCCAACTGTATCAGGATGTCCACCAGGGCTGGAAAAGGCAGGAAAGGTGCTGCAGTAGCTTCTTTGCTTGCTGGGAACACAGAAAACACACAGGGCTTCTTCCCCGAGCAAACCAACAAAAACAAGCACAGAAACCAAATGCTGAGTGCAGTGTTCTCTCTGCAAAAGGGAGCTTGGAGTTCTTGACAGCTCTGACAGGGCAGAGATGGGTTGGATTTCAGGGAAAGGTTCTTCCCTCAGAGAATGCTGGGCACTGCCCAGGCTCCCCAGGGAATGGGCACGGCCCCAGAGCCGTCCAGGAGTGTTTGGACAGCGCTGCCAGGGTGGCACTTTTGGGGTGTCTCTGCAGGGCCAGGAGCTGGACTGGGTGATCCTGTGTGTCCTTTCCAGCTCAGGATATTCCAGGATTCCAAATAAACTCCCACTGAGGACGGAGCTCCTCCTATGGCCACTCCAGACCCTTCCCCATCTTCGTGTCCCTCCTTTAGACACTCCCTGATAGCTTGAGATCCTTTTTATATTCTGGCGCCCAAAACTGCCCCAGGACTTGAGGTGAGGCCGCCCCCAGCCCAGAGCAGAGTGGGACAATCCCCTCCCTCCCCTGGTTGTCCCTCCTGTCCCCAGAACAGGGTGGCCTTTGGGCTGCCACCCGCAGGTCCCTTCCCGCAAGTCTGCAGCCTCTGCTTCCCCCGGGGTGTATCCAGCGCTGCCCCAGCCCGGGGGCACAGCCCGGTGCTTGTCTTTGTCAAACTCTGCGGCTGCCGCGGGGTCCCCGCTGGGTTCAGCCCGTGCCCGTGTCCCCAGGTCGCGGTCCCGCTCCGTGTCACCGCGCGGTGGCAGCAGGGACCGCACAGGGACAGCGGGGACAGCACAGGGACAGCGCAGGGACAGCATGGGGAC
>JANPWX010000467.1:150401-190257 GCA_024734555.1 Trochalopteron elliotii | reverse complement strand
CTTTCATTCCGGGAGGGATTCCCCGTTCATTCCCGGGGGATCACCCTTTCATCCCGCACACCCAGCCCACGGGTGGCCCCCCGGGACTGGCGGCAGCACACGGGACATGCCCCAGCTGCGGAGGACAGGAGCCATCCCTGGGGAGTGCCCAGCTCCAGCTGCCCAGGTGACCTTGGCACAAACCTGACCATTCCTGCTCTGTGCGGGGTCCTGGGGCAGGACAGGGGTGCCAGGGACACTGCAGGGAGCACGGGGTAAATCTGGGGGGCTGGAATGTGCAGAGCTGTGTGCTGGAGCAGCTGGGTGAGCACAGGGCTGGCTGTGCAGGAGCAGCTGGCAGGGCAGGAGCAGCTCAGTCCAGCCTGGAGGTGGTGCAGAACCAGGCTGAGAAGTGGATTCTGCTGCAGCTGAAATGAAGCCTTCCCTTTCATGCCAACTGCTCCTTTAGGACAAAAACTTCCTCCCTTGGACCTGCAGTAGGGAAGCCAAATCCACTTAGTTCTCTCAGTTCTAGAGAATGTTTTCATCTGTTCCAGTAAATCCTCCTTGGACACCCCCAAACACCTGGTTCCCAGATCAATGGGCAGTGGAGTTCACTGTGCTCAGATAAATCATCCAGAGGTGAGGACAGATGACGGTGGGAGCCTGAGCTCATCCCACCCCTGCCCTCTGCCCCTGGCCCAGGCTGGGAGCCTCCTGCCCTTTCCCAAAAGCCCCACAGCCTGTCCCACAGCCACCACTGCTGGCCACAGGTCTGCACAGAGCTGAGCTGGAGGGCCTCAGCCAGGTTCTTGTCTTCCTGTGAGCTCCTCACACCTGGAGGAGGTGCTGTCCCCTCATGCTCACCCTCTGGACCCTCCTCTTGCCCTGTCAGCTCTTTGTGCTGCCTCTGTGGCCAGCCTTGACCCTTGTGGGTCATACACATGCCCAGGAGAGTTCCACAGCCTCTTTCCACTCCGGCCAGGTCTGTGGTGCAGCTTAAACTTGGTTTTTCACTGCAGCAATCCCTCGGGGATGGAGGTTCCAGTGCTGGAGCCCAGCCCTGGACAGCAGCACTGGCACTGCTGGATCCCTCCCCTGCACCAGGCAGATCCACACTGCTGTGAGAGGGAATTAAGTTTGGCTGAGGGTTCCTGAAAGGAAGCAGCATTTCCAGAACCACCTCTCTCTTCCCATCCTCCTCCCCGTAATGGACTCAGGATGTTAATTAATAGATAACTGCTAATACCTCTTATCCCTCTAATGCCTCACTGATGAGCTTCAAAGCACTTTGCAGTGGCTGGCTACGATTCCATGCTCTGAGAGGGCAGAAATTGCACTTCAGAGATCTTTCAGGAACTTGCAGATGATCCAAGGCTGGATCAGCACCCACCCCCCCAGTGCTGGGTTCCTGCTCCAGGCCCTGCCCTGCCTCCCAACCCACAGCCTTCCATCCAACCCTCCTGGCCCAGGAGCCAGGGCCAGGGACACAAGGAGTTAAACAATATCCTGATGGGCTGGTGAGATCATCGGAGCTGGGATGCTCCGTTGTTTATTAGACTCAACAGAGCCCACAGGACAACACCCAGAGGGATGTGGGGCTTGGGATGAGCCTGGCTCTGGAGAAGGGACCTCCCCTGCAGCCATCCCTCCCAGCTCCCCACGTAAGTAGGATGGGATTCCACGGTTTGGAGAAGTGGCTGGGGGGGAGGGAGAGGGCTCCAGCATGGCAAGGTGGGGTCATGCTCTGGCTGAGCCCCACAAAGGGACATGCAGGGGATCTGTGCCCTGAGGGGCCTCTGGGACTGCCCAGGCTCCAGCAGTGCTGGGAGCTGCTCCCGAGGGATGCAGGCACAGCCCAGCTCCACTGCACCAGCAAAGGGACTCTGGCTCTGCCTCAGCTCCCATCCCAGACCTGGGAGGGTTTGGAGGTGAGGTGGAATCCTCTGACAACCTACAGGGTCTGGGAGCAGCTCCAGCCAGGCTGCAGGGACAGCTGCCCACAGACAGTCTGCTGCTGCTCCGGGGGGCACAGAGACAGGAATGGGGCTCCAGCACCCATCCCTGGCACCCAGCAGCTCCCTGTGCCCTCCCAGGGCTCAGCCCAGCAGAACCCAGCCCTGCTGGGGCTGGCATGCAGCAGCACAAGGCTGGAGCTGCTCTGAGCTGCTGTCCCTGTCCCCACAGGAGCTGGTGGTGGGGTCACTCTGTGGCATGCTCAGGGCAGGGTGAATGCCACCAGCTACCTGCAGCCAGCACAGCCCAGTGACAATGGGGACAGCAGGGGCACAGCATGGTGAGTGGCCTCAGCACTCTCTCCCTGGAGTGCTGGCTCCCTCTCAGGGGTTTGGGTGCTGGTTCCCTCTCAGGGGTTTGGGTGCTGGTTCCCTCTCGGAGATTTGGGTGCTGTCCCCCCCAGCCCCTCCCCGAGGCAGGTGGGGCTGCTCTCCATGGGGCAGCTGAGGCAGGACAGGTTCCCATCTCCCTCAGTCTTCATGTTTCTGGGTTTCCTGGGGACCTCGGGCGTGCTGGGTCACTGAATGTTTGTCTCTCTCTCTGGGAACTGACTGAGAGCCACTCTTGGTTACATTTGGCCAGCAAGAACATCCAAGAAAAAGTTCCTGCTGAGTTTGTGCATGTCCATGAGTGCAGCAGCCTCCTGCCTTCCCATTCCAGGGCCACACAGATCTCCCAGAGCAGCAAACCCTTTTTCTGACACACATGGATCCACTGCTGTCATCTGGGGGGTCTTGGACTGAGATTTAACATCAGGACCAAACAAAGAGTCCAACTGAGACATTCCAGAGCAGGAAAATCTCCTCCTCCACTCCCCAGGGTTTTGTTTTACTCCCAGCTGGGCCCCAGTGAGGATTTGCTGCCTGTTGGGGTGACAGCTCCTGGCTGCAGGAAAAACCAACCCTCTGGGTCTCACCTCAAGGCTTTGCACCAGTGCTGCTTACTGCCAGGAGACCATCACAAGCCATCCAGAGGCCACTGGGAGCCCAAGAGAGCTGTGGGGCCATGGGAAAGGCCTGGGGGTCCCTGTCTGTGGGGCAGGATCCTGATGTCACCCAGCCAGGTGGGGGAAGTGTGTGCACACCTGTGTGCAGGTGGCTGGAGCTGCCCCACGCCCAGTCCCACCAGTTTGGGGCACTGGTGCCAGGAAAGCAGAGTCACTTTGTCCCCTGGCAGGGTCTGACCCTCAGGAATGGGGTTTCTGCAGGACAGCAGTCCCTGGGCTGGGCTCTTTGCTTCTTCTCTGCAGGGATCGGGGTAAGCCACGTCCACGGGGTGCAGAGCTCACTTTGGGTTCTCCTCAAAATGTTCTCTTCTGTGATTTTTGGTTCCCAGAGAGATGTGGGGCTGGAGCCCCAGATCCAGGACCCCCAAAGGTGTGCTGTGCCTTGGCACTGGGGAGATTTCCCAGCTCAGAAAACAAACTTCACCACACAAAGCACTGGAAGAGCAAAGGGAGGAGAAACAGAATCCCGGGAGGGTCTCCCTTATGGGGAGGGGAAGGAGAGACTCCAGCAGTGAGAGCTGCCCAGGGTTTCAGAAGGGCAGCAGAGCTACCAGATGTGAAACCCGAGATGTGCTCTGGAGGCATTTTCAGGACAGCAAAGAGTCATCTGCTGATTGTCTGCTTCCAACAACGGTTAAAAATCCTGGGAGAAATCTGATAGCACTCTCCTGGCAGGCTGCTCCCTGCATCCATCCCAGCACATCTGTGATGGATTAGGGATGCAGCAGGGGCAGGGCAGGATCTGGAGTTGCATTAGCTCTCCCAAGAGCTGCAGATCCTCCCAGTGCTCCCAAACAAGCTCCAGGCACTGGCAGGGAGTGAAATCCTTCATTAGCCAACAGTGGGCGAAAGTGTGACCGAAAACCAGGCTCTGCCAGGAAGTGCTGGGAAAATGAGCAGGGTCTGGGAACTGTGGAGAGAGGGGTGGTTCTGCCAGGAAATAAAAGGGGGAATAAATCCTCTGGAGTGGACAGGCAAAGCTGAAAGGCAGCTGATGAATTCTGCAGCAGCCTGACACTAATGCTCTGCACACAGAGCTGGCAGAGCTGCTGCCCTGGGATGCAGGATCAGGATGGCAGCTCACAGGGAAGCAGGGAATGGGATGCCCAAAAGATGGAGCAGCACATCAAGTTTCAGACTGCTGAGGTGTGGGATTATTCCAGAGAATGAAGCAAACTTCCAACCACAAAACCAAATTAAAGTTAGACTTGATCATAAAACCTCTCTGTGATGGAGGTTAGGAAGACAAAGACAAGAAATGCCAGGATGAAATTTCAGGAAAAGTCTGGATTGCACTGGAAGAGAGGAAGCAGAAGGCAGCAGTGAGGCAGCTAGTGGGCAGGTGGCACCTGGAATTCCTCAGGATTTGGGCACTTCCCTGCAGAGCTGCAGCTGGTGGGGGTTTGGGGGCACTGGGCACATCCCAGGGCAGGTTCTGTAGGTGGCAGCAGAGCAAAGATTTTGCCCTTGCAGAGCCTCAGTGGGCAGGAGGAGAGGGAACAGCCTCAGGCTGGGCATCGGGAGGCTCAGGTTGGACATCAGCAGGAATTTCTCCATGGAAAGGGTGCTCAGGCCTTGGAAATGCCCAGGGAGGTTTGGAGTGCCCATCCCTGGAGGTGGCACTCGGAGCTCTGGGCTGGGGACAAGGTGGGGATTGGGCACAGCTGGGGCTGGATGGGCTGGGAGGGCTTTTCCAACCTAAAGGATTTTGGGATTTGGGATTCTCTATCAGAAATGTGTCCCTTGCCCTGCCCCTGTTTTTTCCTGTTTCAACAGAGAACAGTGGGAACTCCAGACAGGAGGGTTGCAAATCCTGTCCACTGCTCTTGGCTTTCATTTTGTGCTTGTTTGTCCCAGCCTGGCAGACCTGAAACATCCCGAAGGATGTCAACACCACCAGCTCTGCAGCAGTGGCTGTGCTGGGGGGGGACTAAATGATGAAATTACATCTGTTTCTTCTCAGAGTAACCACGAAACTTGGCAGGGACACAGGTGGAGGAGTGAGGGAGGTGCTGGCTGGCACCCATCCATCAGCATCCCTGGGTGGGCACTGAGCCCAGCTTGGCCCAGCTCTGGGCAGATTTCCTCCAGCCCCTGGAGCTGTGCCAGCCTTGCAGCCTCAGCGTGACTGCCCTGAGGTGGAATTTGCTCTCACATGGACCAGCAGCTCCAGGAAAACAGCTGGGGCTCCAGGGTCACTTCCTGCACTCCTGCTGAGCCACGGGCCTGCCCTGGCACGGGCAGGGAGCAAAGCCAGCCTGGCATCACCTGTGAGGTGGCAGCTCCTGGACAGCCATACCTGCTGGGCAGAGCAGACACAGATTGTTGGGGCTGCAGTGGGGTTTGGGTTACCTGCTCTGGATCCAAGCCCACGTGGGCTGAACATCTCTGTGGTGCTTAGGGAGAGCTGTGCTGCTGCTCAGCCTGCCTGCAGGATCCTGTGCCACCAATTTATGGGTGTGATGCTCTGCTTTCCCTCCCAAAACCTTCTCCACCTCCCTCTGGGCTGGAAGGGAATCACCCTCCATCCTCCACCATTTGCCCTGCTCTGCTTTCTCTTCTGTCAGCAGGGAGGGTGCCTGGCAGAGCTGCTGCCCTGGGATGCAGGATCAGGATGGCAGCTCACAGGGAAGCAGGGAATGGGATGCCCAAAAGATGGGACAGCACATCCAGTTTTAGACTGCTGAGGTGTGGGATTATTCCAGAGAATGAGGCAAACTTCCAACCACAAAAACAGACTAAAATTAGACTTGATCATAAAACCTCTGTGTGATGGAGGTTACAAGGACAAAGACAAGAAATGTCAGGATGAAATTTCAGGCTTTTCTCTTTTGTCCATCCCAGGTCTCCTCCTCCCATCCCACCACCATGGAAATGCCCCCCAAGAGCCCTGATGGGAGTGAGAAATCTCCCCAGGAGCTGGTGACCAGCAACACGGGCAGCACCCTGTGCATGAGCTCCCGCAGCGAGTCCGTGTGGACCAGCACCTCCAGGAGCAAGTGGGACATTTACCACAAGCCTGTCATCGTGGTATCTGTGGGAGCTGCCATCTTCCTCTTTGGCACTGTCATCACCAGCCTCTCCTGCTTCCTGACCCACAACAAAAACGTTTACAAAATGTCTGGCCCAGCTTTCCTGTCCCTGGGACTGATGCTCCTGGTCTGTGGCCTGGTCTGGATCCCCATCATCCGCAAGAAGCAGAAGCAGAGGCAGAAGTCACAGTTCCTGCAGAGCCTCAAGTCCTTCTTCTTCAACCGCTGAGAGAACCATCCCCAGAAGGTTCCCCTGCCCTCCACCCCCCCGTGTTGATCAGCCATGAAAACAAACAATTTCTTGTACTCCCTAGAGGATCTCACCACAGCCAGTGTCTTCCCTACGTGGTCTCCAGTGTGAGAATGAACTTTGTGCTTCATCCGAGTCATCCCAGGGCAAAAAGGAGCAGGAATTTTCAGCTGAGCCCAGCAAGGCAGGTCCAAGGTCTCTGCATCACCTCCACTGTGCAAAGAGGGACCCAACAGCACAAACTGGGTAAAGCAAAGCCCCAAAGGAGCCTGGGCTGAAGCAAAACCCCAAAGGAACCCAGATCCCCCAGGAGGCTCTGCAGGATCCATCAGCACAGAGGGGATCCATCTGACCAGAGCCACAATTCCTTCCACATCCCTGATTTACCGGAGAGGCTGGAGGATCTGCACAGCACCAGGAGACAGCAGAGACAGAGGGTCCCAGATCCTACAGAAGGTCCCAGATCCCACAGAGGGTCCCAGATCCTACAGAAGGTCCCAGATCCTACAGAGGGTCCCAGATCCTACAGAGGGTCCCAGATCCTACAGAGGGTCCTGCAGGGAGTCCCAGATCCTGCCAAGGGACTCAGACCCTGCAGAGGGTCCCAGATCCTGCTGCTCCAGGCACCTGGCAGGACAAGCACAAGGGAAATGTGTCTGGGAATGGTGTGAGCTGTGGGAACTCTGCTCAGGGCCGAGAGCTGATTCCTTCCCAGGAAACTCTCAGCCTCCTCCTGGCCATCTCTGCTCGAGCTCCCTCATTTCTCAAAGGGGTGCCACATCAACATTTCTGCCTGGAAATGTGCTCTAAGATGCCTGAGACCCGAAGCATTTGTGTTTTCACACAAGGTGAGCTCGGGCTCACCTTGGCACTGGTGCCAGGCTTTCCCCAGGCTGTGCCCAGGGCTGTGTGCCTGCAGATCCACTCCACCCGTGTGGGCAGAGCTGGAGGTGGCACAGCTGGATTAGGAGCATTTGAGCACACAAATCTCTTTGCCCCAGGCTCAGCCTGGCCCTGAGATTTGTTTCCAGGCTGGTGCTGGTGCAGGACCAGGCTGTACAAGGTCTGGCACGGGACCCAGCAAAGCTGTTTGCTCCTCGGCCATCCCTTGTGTCCTGCCACGCTCTGCTGCTGTTTGCAATCGTGCCCTGCACCAGGCTCTGCTCCTTCAGCTGCCACAGGCACATGCTCACCCCAGACTCCTCAGGGCAGCTGCAGCCAGGGACAGGATGGACACCAGGATTCAGGATGGGAAACCAGGGAGCAACATGAGGAGGAGCCCCAGGTCCCACCTGGCTGCAGATCTGGGAGCCCTGGAGCTGCACTGGATGGAGGAGGAACCTGGAAATGGGTCCTGCTGCACAGAGCTGTGCTCAGCCAGGGTTGCCTGGCCAAAGGGATGCTCCAGGAGGGCTGGAAGTGCCAAATGGAGAGAGGGAGCTCCTGCTGGCCACATCTCACAGCCAAGGAGGAGACAGTCAGTGAAATGTTAATGTGACAAAAAAGTCACTGAGACCAAGAATTGAATTGGGTTCCAGACTGGTCATTTATAACCACAATCTGAGGTTTCATTAAAGGAAAACCTTCCCAAGGGACTTGCAGGTGGCTGCTGTGGTGTCACATCTCTGCTGTGCACGGAGGGTGTGGTGGTGGTTTGGGGCTGGTGTGGCACCCACTGGGCAGGGGGAGGACAGGGAATGGGGCTGGGGTTGGTTTGGGTGCTGGTGAGTGGCTGGGTGAGTGAACACCTCTGCCCAGGGGTCAGCAGCAGCTCGGGAACGTGCCTGGCAAGAGGATGAAGCCTGCCAGGGAAAAGAAAAGAACCCAAGGGCCAGGAAAGCCTGGGGAGGAGAGGATTTATCAGAGGGAGCTCAGTGTTTGGTGCCCAGGTCTGGGGTGGGACAGGGAGGAAAAGGGACAGGAACATTAAGGGAAAATCAGATTAACAGATGGGGATGGCTAAGGGGAAAGTCAAATTAACAGCTGGGGGATAATTGAGGGGAAAGTCAAATTAACAGCTGGGTGATAACTGCAGGTGGAAGTCCAGGAACAAAGTGGGAACTCCCTCTAGGTAGCACGGGGTATAAATGCCTGATCACTGCCAGGGAGGGAGGGGACTTTGCACTGGAACTCCCAACACTGGGAATTGCCTCCTTTCCTAGGAGTGAGCTGGAGCAATTTATGGAAAGAGAGATGCAGGATAACCTGAAGGCTCTTCACAAGGGTTTTTTTAGGAGTTGACATAAAATCCATGCCCTGATGTGGCCCAGCAAAACCCCACAGGGCTGCTGGGAAACGAATTTCTGCCTCTGTGTTGTGGCACCAGTGAACCTCCACCTCCTTGGGGTGTGGGAGGCTGCAGAGACAGGGCAGGGAGTATCCATGGATTTAAGTGGATTTATGGACAACAGATTAAAAAAGAAAAAAAAAAAAAAACAAAACAGTAGAAGCAAGAGAGAAGAACATTCCATTTAAATTCCACAACATAACAGTGGTGGGTGCTGGAGAAGCCCAGGAGGAGCAGATTCCAGAGCTCACCTGCTGTGTCCTCCTGCCTTTGCTGGGGCAGGACTGGGCTGGATGGGCCTTGGATCAGCCCACGGGGTAGCTCACACGTTTGGGCTGTTCCCATGCATTTCCAAATCCCTGTTTGGGCATTTGAAGGTGCATGGGAAGGAGCAGGCTACTCCCTGCTATTCCTCGTCACTCCCACTGAAGCCTCTTTGAATCCTGCCCTGATGCTTTGGATGAGACCAGAGAAAAACACGTTTAGAGAAAAAGATCAGGTTTTCCAGCAAATATAATTATGTCTGGCTAAAGCAAGCTCAGATGTGACCCTGCCAGCTTCCTTTGTATATCTGTGCTATAAAAAGAACAGGAAATCCATTACAAAAGTCATTATCTCTGCAGAGCAGCTCAAAGAGGAAATATTGGCCCTACATCTCAAAGGTCACACAGCAAACCCGCCCAGCAGGCACACCCTGCTCCAGGTGTCTGAGCTGCCTCATTCCTGGGCTTCCACAGCCCCAAACCTGCCCAAAGATGTGCACAGCCCCGGGGCAGACCCCTCTCTGAGGATGTTACATCCTGGATGAATTCCACTACCTAAAGAGGTTCAGAGAAGGCTGGAGGGGAACTTTGGACAAGGGATGGAGGGACAGGACACAGGGAATGGCTCCCAGTGCCAGAGGGCAGGGCTGGATGGGATATTGGGCAGGAATTGTTCCCTGGGAGGGTGGGCAGGCCCTGGCACAGGGTGCCCAGAGAAGCTGTGGCTGCCCCTGGATCCCTGGCAGTGCCCAAGGCCAGGCTGGACGCTGGGGCTGGGAGCAGCCTGGGACAGTGGGAGGTGTCCCTGCCATGGCAGGGGAGCTGGAACTGATGATCTTTAAAGCCCCTCCCAACCCAAACCACGACTCCAGGATCTGTCACACTCACTGGGCTCACCCTTGGTCCAACCAGGTTTCTGCAGCAGCTGAGATCAATTATTTCAGTGTGGGAGGAAGAAGGTGCCCCGTGAGACCCCTGAGACCTTCCAGTGCTCCCTCCTGCAAACACAGCCTCAGGCTGGTGAGGCACAAATCTCAGATCCCCACTGGGATGCTGGAAGGCTGGCTCCATGCCTGAGCCTGGATAACACCCCTGCTGCCAGTCCATCCTGCAGCCTGGAATGCTGCACCCACCCAGGGAGCAGATGAGACCCCACCAGGATGAGCTGCACCTGCCCATCCCTCCCCAAAACCTTTTGGGGTGCAGGTGTGTGCTGCTTTCTGCTCCCAGCTCATGGTGTGACACCAGGAACTTCTTTGCTGTCCGTCTCCCTGCTCTGTGCACCCTTGGCACATTGGGGAAGATGTGGGGGGTGGAGAATCCAGGGAGCCCTTGACTCTGGGAAAGCCATCCCAAAGCACAGGCTGGCAGCTGCCTGTCCCATCCTTGGCCATACAGGGCATGTCCCAAAGCTCAGGACAGGCCTGTGGGGCACGGGGTCAGCCTCAGGGATGGAGCAGTGCCAGCTGCAGGGACCTGCTGGAGCTGGCCTTGGCTCCAGGACATGCCAAAGGTCACCCCAAGGGTGACCAAGGCACCATCTGCCACCTGGACAGCCTCACCACAGCCCTGCCACGAGTGAGGGGTGGCTGCTGGGGACAGCCTTCCCTGTTCTTAGTGAGCAGCAATGACAGCAAAAACTTCAGGGGGCTCTCAGTGCCCACAGTGAGGCTGAAACCCTAAAAAAAAACCTTTCTATTTCCACACTGGATGTTGGGAAACTGGGGAAAGAGCATGGAAAATGGGGGAGGAAGAGGTTTTTCCTGCTGCCCAGGGAGCAGAGGGTTTGCTCAGGGCTGTCTGTGGGTGTTTGGGAGCAGCAGGAGGGATCAGATTGGGAGGAAGGAAGGATGAGGTTGGGAGGAAGGAGGGATGAGGTAGGAAAGCAGGAGGGATCAGGTTGGGATAAGGCTGAGAGGCAGGACTGTGGCTGTGCTGGGCAGCCTCCTCTGCCCTGGGCTTGCCCTTTGTGACCTGTACGGTGTCACTGGCAGGCAGGAGCAGTAATGACTTGTCACTCCCTGTGCAGCAGAGGATGCAGAGGATGTCCTCTGTCCCAGCAGCCACCCCTCACTTTGTGGCAGGGCTGTGGTGGGGCTACCCAGGTGGCAGATGGTGCCTTGGTCACTCTTGGGGTGACCTTTGGCATGTCCTGGAGCCAAGGCCAGCTCCAGCAGGTCCCTGCAGCTGGCACTGCTCCATCCCTGAGGCTGACCCAGTGCCCCACAGGCCTGTCCTGAGCTTTGGGACATCCTCTGTATGGCCAAGGATGGGACAGGCAGCTGCCAGCCTGTGCTTTGGGATGGCTTTCCCAGAGTCAAGGGCTCCCTGGATTCTCCACCTCCCACCATCTTCCCCAATGTGCCAAGGGTGCACAGAGCAGGGAGACGGACAGCAAAGAAGTTCCTGGTGTCACACCATGAGCTGGGAGCAGAAAGCAGCACACACCTGCACCCCAAAAATCACACTGGCTGCTCAGAGACCAGCCAGGAGCTCTGGGGGGATTTTGGCTTGTTTAGGGATTCCTCACTGGTTACCTGCTGTCCCGTTTTTGGAATGGGCAGTGGCACAGGGGGTCTGGTGGCTGGCTGTCCAGCAGGACCTGCTCTTTGGAGGTGTTCCAAGGGTGATGTCATTTTGGCATTATGGAGAAATTCCCGTGCCTCAGTTTACCAATAAAGAGGGGGAGGGGTAGAATGTTTCCTACTACTCCCCCTCTTGATTCCACATGTCTTCACTGAAGAGAACTTCAATTTCTTAGCTATTATCAGGGGTTTTTTGAACATTCACATTTCCTTTCAGGTTGTTTCCAGGTTTGTTTCCAGGTTTGTTTCTGGGATGTCAGAGCCAAGGCTCTGCAGCCTTCCTTGGAACGCTCCCACGGTGGATGCTGCCCAAAGGTGACAAACCTGGGTGTCACATCCCAGTGCTGTGGGCTCCCTGGGGGGCAGATTTGCACCTTTGGGACGGACTGGGTGTGCAGCAGCCCCACCCGGGTGACCCCAGAGCGCCCCGGGGCGAGCCCACACAGAATCACCCCGGGCTGTGCTGCGGGGCAGAGGCAGGGCCAGCAAAGGGTTAAAGCGGTATCGTGTGCTCCCTGCCGATTGTTCTGCAAGGTGTGTTGTGACATTTGTACTTCCTCTTCGGCAGCGGGAGGCGGCGGGGAGGGCGGCAGGGATGCTGCTCCCCGCGCTGCCCTGAGGGGCTGCACCACACCATGGGCGCGCGGCTGGGCCGCTGCCCGGCCATCGCCCTCCTGGGCCTCATCTGCGACGCCCTGGGGCTCCTCATCCTCCTCCTGGGCCTCTTGGCTCCCCTCAGCTCCTGGGACTTCTTTGTCTACCTGGGGACCCTGCTGCTGGCCTTCAGCCTCGTCTTCTGGGTCTTCTGGTACACCTTCAACATCGAGGTGCCCCTCAGGGAGCTCCAGTGCAGCTGATCCCAGAGCCACAGTGGGGGTCTGCTCTCATTTCCCTGGGAAGATCCCAAAGCATCGCTCAGCTGCTGAAGAGCACCCAAAGGAGACCCAAGGGAAGGGTCTGGTGGTCCTCACAGCACCCAGCAAGCAGATGGACCCTCGGGGGAAAGGTACCCACAGGGATGCTTGGCTGGTGTGGGGGAATGCAGAGGTCCTGGCAGGGCAGCCAGAGCTTCCTGCTGCTGACAGGTGCTCTCAGGAGTGGTGTTGGATTTTAAAGTGCTCTGAAATGGGTTAACCATGGACAGGAGTTTGGTTTTGATGAGTGGATTTTGCTGCAGTTTGGAGGTCGTTGTTGTCTGAGGTGTAATTCCTCAATGCTTCCCATCAGGATGTATGGGAGAGGAGGAGGATGGTCCATAACGATGGACAGGAGGTTGGTTTTGGTGTGTGAGTTTTGGGAGGGGGTTTTGGTGCAGTTTGGAGGTGGCTGGTGTGTGATTCCTCTGTGCCTCCCATCAGAATGGATTAATGATGGGCAGGAGGTTGGTTTTGATGAGTGGATTTTGGTGCAGTTTGGAGGTGACTGTTGTCTGGGGTGTAATTCCTCAGTGCTTCCCATCAGATGATGCTGGGAGAGGAGGGTCCTGCAGAGCTGCTGCTCTCTGGTGACACTTTGTGTGCCAGGAGGACAAGGAGCACGAGCCAGCCCTGGCCATATACCCTGGGCAAACAGGGAAAGTCAAGAAGGATAATCCAGGCTGAGCTTCAGCACCAGAAACCTCTGTGTGAGGTGTGAGGGAGCAAAGCCAGCTGCTCCTGCATGCCCCCATCACACCTTGTGTGCTGCCAGGAGGGTTTTCCCAGCAGGGAATGTTTTCCCAGCCAAGCAATGAGTGAAAATCCAAGTGAAAGTTGTGTCACTGCTCTGATGTGCTGTGTAAGGTGACAAATGCTGAACACACGGAAACTGGGCACAAAGTGCCATGTCTGAATGTTTCCTCTGAGATTAGGCCTTGTTAATCTCAGGCTTGTCCAGGACACGCCTGGTGGGTTTGGCAGCCACCCAAGGGGCAGAAAGATCAGGACCTGCCTGGTGTCTGCAGCCTGGTCCTGCAGCCTGGGGACCACCGAGCATCAGCACAGCCTGGAGGGGCTGGAGCTGAGCAGGGAACCTCAAAGGGCTCAGTTTTGGCTCCATGTGTGAGCAGCAACCCCAAAGCCATGGGGAGCTGGTGTTGTTGTTAGGGTGGACATAACACACAGAGTGACACAGTAAAATCTTTAGAAGGTTCTTTATTAGGGCCCCATGTTGTCTTTTATACAGTTTTTGCAAACCTAGAGGGCAACTTCTAACTGGTCAATATCTTTCTTGTTAATTATTCTATTGGTTAGTAAGAGGTATTTTACTTGTCTATCAAGTCTATCCTTGGATTGTTCACATATTTTCTTTACTGATTCTCATGGGACAGATCCCTTGTTATTACAGGTGCACTTATTTTTCACCCTCAGAATAGACTGTTGTGTTAAAGGAACTTCTCATTCTCTAAACAGCTTCATATGGGAACTTAAAAATTACTTGTTAGCTGCACTTTGAAGAAATGACAGGCTGGATTTTTACCCCTTTCCTACAAGCTGGAGATGTCTGAGTGCTGCAGGGATGGTGTCCTCCTTCCTGCCAACATCCTGGGGAATGTTCCTCCTTTGCTGACCAGGATGGGGGAGCCAATCAGCCCGAGTGAAACAAGGAGCAGCCCCACAGTGCTTGAAGCTGCCCGTGGCAAAGGGAGGTGACAGCAGGAGGATGTCCCAGCCAGAGCCAACCATGCCCCCACAGCATGAGGCAGCCTAGGAGGGATGGGGGTTAATAGAGGATGAGGGAGAGGTGGGGGAGATGTCCCCGGGGCCACGAGGGTGGGTGTCAGAGCACAACCCTCACTGTCAGCACCGCAGCCAGGCCAGTGCCCCAGGCAGGGACACTGCCAGTGACATGTTCCCATCTGCCAGTCACAGCAGGGACATTGCCTTGCACAGTTCTCTATAAACCCTCTCACAAGCAGTGGGATTCTTCTTTATTATTTACTTACTTTTTTTCCTTGATTTTCTCTCCTGTTGGCAGTGACCACAAGAGACAGACCCGAGGTTTTCCTACCCTGTGAGTGGAGGCTGCCCACGGTGTTTTACAGCCCTGCACTCGCCCAGGTCAGTTTTACAGCCCAGGATGCCCAGGCCAGAATCTCAGCTTTGCCCTCACCACGTCTTCAGGGTGTTTTTCCACCCCTGTGCCCTTGGGACTTGGTCCTTCAGGAATTTCCTTGATGTGCCTCAGGATAAGAACCTGGGACAAGCCATCAATCGGACCCTGCAGCCGCAGAGAAGGAAGGGCAGCAGCAGCAACCCACACCCTCCTTTATTTGCTCGGGGGTTTTTAACTGCCGGCGCTGAGCTTGTCAACCCAACCTGTAAAAGCTGGCCCAGGGCTTTGTCACCACTCAAGGTCTGTCTCTCGCTGGGTGTGTTCCTGGGTGTGACGCCCGGGGACAGCATCCAGCGAGCCGGGGACGTCGCCCAGGGAACCCAGCGGGACCCGGGGCGAGGTCACTGTCCCCGCTGTCCCCTCCTGCCTCCCGGGCTGGTGGGGCAGACACTCCCGGATGCAGATTTTTGGGGGCAAAGGCGCTGCCAGCACCTGAATGGTCCTGTGCACTTCATCGGCACAACCCGGGGATGGTCTGGGGACGGTGAGGGATGGAGGGTGATTCCCACACGGAAAGGTGCTGTCAGCCCTGTGCCTGGACCTCCTGGGATGCTCAGGATGTTGTGCCCAGTGCCGTGGAAGAGCAGAGGCTCCCAGTGCACCACCACACCCTGGGAAACCTGACCCCGGCATCCTGCACCCCCCTGCTCCCCTCTCTGATCCTCCTGTGCTCTGTGACAGTCACCCCACTCCCCTGGGCCACTCCCCAGCAGGAGGAGTGTGGGCACAAATCAAACCCAAACACACAAATTTGTGTACAAGGTGCCTTTAGCGTCCTCCCCCGCACTGGGGGCTGGCTCGGAGTGACACAAGGACAGGCAGGACGTGGTGGCTTCAACGTCCCTCATGCACGGGCAGGAGCAGTGAGCCAGGCCCAGAGAGAGAGGGAAAACCTCCCAGCTGTGTGTGCTCAGGGCAGGGACCATGAGATTTCTCCTGTCCCCATCCCACCCATGACCCTGCACACCCCAGCACCAGCTCTGATGGTCTCCAGTGTCCTTTCCATGCCAGGGACACAGCTCCTTCCCTCTTCTGCTGTCCCCAAATCCCTCAGGCTGGGGCAGAGCCCACTCCTGACAGCCCCAGTGGGTGAAACCCCTGTGGGTCCCCATCCCTCGGTGCTGGGAGCACTGGGAGCACTGAGAGCACTGAGAGCACTGGGAGCACTGGGAGCACTGGGAGCACTGGGAGCACTGGGAACACTGGGAGCACTGAGAGCACTGGGAGCACTGGGAACACTGGGAACACTGGGAGCACTGAGAGCACTGGGAGCACTGGGAGCACTGGGAGCACTGGGAGCACTGGGAGCACTGGGAGCACTGGGAGCACTGGGAGCACTGTGAACATTGGCCCAGCCCCAGTGAGATATTGACTCAAGGGCTTGTCTTTCCCTCTGGGTTCTTGTGGTTTTATGCTTGGTCTGTTAGCTCCAGGGCTGGAGGCTGTTCCAGATCCCTGGGCTGGGCACAGAGCCCACGTGGGCACCAGCAGTTCCCTCTGCTCCCTGACCAGCCTGTGCTCCCCAGCCACCCCAGTGACACCAGTGGCCCAAAGCCCAGCCGCCTCCAGTGCTTCCTGCTCTGGTAACCCCAAAATGCTCCAGGAGTCCCCCCTTGTGATTTGGACCTGCTCTCAGCAGTCTGGGCTCCTTCACACTCTTCCCCTGCCGTGCATCCCCCACTGGGCACTGGGACAGCCACCAGGGGCAATATCAGCCCCAGCAGTACCAGGGGTTTGCTCATGAGTCTGGATCTTCTCAGGAGGGAAAAATCCTCCTTTTGTGCCCAAATGTTATCAGCCTCACTCATATCTTGAGCTGGGCTGATCCCGAATATCCCTGGGCATCCCTTTTGCACTCAGGAGTCTGCCAGTGCTTCTGTCTGGGATCTGTCTGCTGAGAAATGGTCCCCTGAAGGTCCCAGTGTTTTGATTTCATGTGTCTTCAATGAAAAGAACTTCAATTTCTTAGCTGTTTCCAGGGGGGTTTAAACCATTCACATTTCCTTTCACTCTCTGTTTACAGGGTATGAAGAAAGGACAGGAGTGGATGTCAGGAGGGAGCAGAAGAAGAGGAGCAGCTCCACACCAGGACTCTGCTGTGCTGCCCTTGCACAACCAGCACTGGGAGCACAGAAGGAGTTGTGTCACTCTGCCGTGCTGGGGACACTGGCACAGCCACTCAGGACACCCCCTGAAGGATGGACACCCCTTTTGCACCCTCTCCAATCCATTTGCATTTCCCCTCACCCACTGCTGGCTCAGGGGGCCCAGCAGGAGCAGCCTGGTGGCAGCAGAGCCTCCTCCCTCAGTCCTGACCAGGGGACACAGAGCCACAGGGAGCAGCTGACAGCTCTGCCACCCTCCCTGCAGGGTGTGATGGTCCAGCAGGGCTCACCCTGCACACACAGCCCCAGGTGCAGCTCAGGGCCTGGGCTAGGACCTGCTCTGTCCCAGACAACAAAATCAGGCAGCACACAGGATACCCTGAGCAACATGCAGCTGCTGGAGGTCTCAGGTGTGTTCTACACAAGGTCCCAGACACTCTTTAAGGGCATTTCAGGAAATGCTCAGAAGACCTCAATCCAAGGAGCTACTGGAGCTGCAAAGGGCAGGAGAGGATCCAGGGATTCAGCTGCCAAACCAGGGGTGGCTCAGCATGGGAACAGAGCCCTGGCTCGCTCCAAATCCAGACCTCAGGGGACAGCAGAGGAGTGGAGGAGAGGAGGCCTCCTGGTCAACCACATCTCCATTCTCCTGTACTCCTGAGGCAGAGTTCAGCTGACCATGAAGACACTCGTGTAGGATGGAAGCATTTATAACACTATCAGATATATAACACATCAAATACATAACACCTCTCAAATATATAAAACCTATCACATATATAACACCTATCAAATATATAACACCTCCCAAATATATAACACCTCTCAAATATAGTTAAACCTATCACATATATAACACCTATCAAGTATATAACAACCAAGAGGTTGTTCAGCACTGCACTTTACAGACACTTCTCTCAGCTCTTTCAAACTTCACCAGGATTTATTTCCTTGTGATTTCCCATCCTGGAGGATCTCCCCCTCAGATGGAATTTGGTTTTCTGCAGCCCAGCTGTCAGGACAGTGTTGGCACTCAGGGACTGGGACACTCACCTGAGCACAACCTGGGACAGGCAGGACTTTACAAGTGACATCGGGCCTTTGGTGTCCTCACTGTCCCTGATTTTAGCACTTTGCCCCACAGCAAGGGCAGTGGGATTTGGGGAAGTCGTTCAATGTGGGAAATGCTGTTTGAGGGGGGAACCAACAGCTCTCCTCTGCCTCCAGTTCCTGGGGAATGAGGCTGGTGTGGAGGATTCTGGAATTCCCTGTAGCTCTCAAACCATTCTGTCTTCCAGACAGGGGAGGAAAACTCCCTGCTCACCTCCACAGCAGTGCTGGGCGGGACCCACAGCCTCAAAGCACTAAAATGACTTTGGTTTGAAATTGAGGTGCATTTGTGCCCCAATCCTGTCCTGGATAGGACAGAGACCTCCCTCAGTTCCCCAGAACATCCATCAGAGAGCTGTCACTCTCAGGGACGTCCCCAAGCACACTGAGCAGGTACAGGGGGTGCAGAGTAGAGCCTGTGCCAGGGGTTTGTTCTGTTCTGGGGACACCAGATTGGTGCCACTTCTCTGGGATTGTTTCATTAAAGTTGCTGCCTTCCTCCCCAGATCTGTTCACCCCCTGGCAGGAGTGGTGAGGTGAACAGGAACCTCTGGTTGCAATAGCTCTGTGAAGGAGCAGCTCTTACACGTGGGTGATGAGAGCTGGAAGCTGGGGCAGCACTTGTGGGATAAATCAGAGTCAGACCATCAGTGGCAAACATCAGCATCATTAACTCCTCCCTGGCAACATGCAGAGACCCCTCTGTTTCAAGAAAAAAAATAATATTTTTTTAAAAAAAATCTTTGAAAAATGCAGGCACTGTTGGCTCTGCTGCATTTACAATCAATGAGGTGGTGGGACATGAATGAATTTTTTCCCCTGCAAATAGAAAATCATGTCAAGAAGATCCCCGAGATTTTCGCAGGTTCCTGAGGCTCTGGAGGCCGGTATCAGGAGATCAGGAGCCTTATCACCGAGATAAGCAGTGTGTTATCTCTGCAGCAGTGCCCTCTGCCCGAGCAGAGGCAGCCCTCCCCAGGGCAGCCTGCCAGCCACGATCCACACACCCGCTCAGGACACAGCCTGCAGCCAGGAATTTGAGCAAATAAAGTATCTGAGCAAACGCAGGGCTGCCCCTGCTGCCTCCAGGGCCACCTTTGCCTCATCCCCGGACACAGCCAGCCTTGCCAGGGGGGTTTGGAGAGGAACCAGGGGACCCCAAACTCCTCCTGCTCCCTGGAGCTGCCCAGCCCCTCGCAGGCGGGTGCTGGGGTGGGGGACGAGCAGGATTTGCACATCCTGGAGGAACTGGTTCTCCCAGGCTCCTGCAGCCGTCCCCTCTGTCCCTGCACAGCCGAAGCCACCCCGGAGCAGGGGATGCCCGGTCCCCACCGCAGCCCCGGTCCCAGCTGGTTCCAGCACAGCCGAGTGCAGGGATGGGCTCCGAGCTGGGATTTAACCCTGCCCAGCCCTGGAGGTGCCCCCGAGGGATGCTTTGGGGTGGGATTCAGCAGGAGCAGCTCCTGCAGCAGCTCGTTGTCCTGTGGCCATCAGGTGCCACCGCGGTTCAGCTGCTGTCACTCGGGGCAGCCCCAGCAGGGGATGGGAGGCTGAGCTGTCCACAGGGAACGAAAACCTTGGCACCAAACCCTTCCATTGGGCAGTGTGCAGGTCTGGCTGGAGGTGACATCTCACTCCAGCAGCCACAGCAGGGAATGGGGAGCTGGGCATTCCACAGGGAATGAAAACCTTGGCACCAAACCCTTCCATCAGGCAGGGTCCTAGAGGCTGGAGGTGACATCTCACTCCAGCAGCCACAGCCATCAGATGTCCCCAAGGAGATGCTGCCACAAGGATCCCTCAAGATCCCAGATACCAAAACAGCCATCTGTAACCCTGGGTTGTGTCAGGGGCTGCCAGCTACAAGCCCTGAGGCATCCAAGGAGGGTTTCCTAGGAGCCTCCACACCTTACAGGTAAGTAAAGAGACCCCAGGCTTTCCTACCCCACAGGAATGTTTCTCAGCCTCTCTCTGAACCCTGAATCCCTCCCTCAGGCATTCCATGGGGGTTCCAGACCCTGCTTGGCTCCAGACTGGCAGGAAGGATCGGGCAGGGCTCCTGCCCCAGGAGCTGGGTACACACAGGGTGTTGGTGCCCTGCAGTGCTCCTGGTGGGGCACAGACCCGCCCCAGGGGAGATCTTCCATCAGCCAGCAGATAAATCACCCTGGAGACAAGGAAAATGCCTCTCCCAGCTCAATTTCCTGTTGCAAAATGGGACATCAGTTAAGGCAAAACCTGCTCAAAAGAAGCTCTTCCCAGAAAATGCATTTGCTGGTCTTTGCCAGCCATTACTGGAAGATGAGTGAAGACACCTCTGGTGATATTCCAGAGGTTTTTTCATGGTAGATCACTGAGGTTTTGACAAAAAGGATCTGTAAGGATGACATAGGGAAGCGTAAAGCTTGCCCAGGCAGCTGAGCAGGATGAGTCCCAGGGGCTGAAGTGACCCAGAGAATGCTGAGAAGGGCAGGGCTGACCCCACCCTCCTCTGCATCTCAGCTTTGCCCCCTGCCAACAGCCCTAGGGACAGAAATCAGCCCCTCTCCAAGGGCCAGCTCCAGCCCGACTCCTGTCCCCATGGTCCCTCATTTAGGGCTCATCCTGGTGAGCCAGCCCAGCTGTGGACACTGAGGTGACAGTGGGGACAGTGGCTGAGCCCCTCAGGCTGCCAGACCCCTGCCAGACCTGCAGGCACAGGAAACCCCACCCTGTCCTGCAATGCCCCAGGGGAAGAACCTGCCCAGGGCCTTGGGATGGAGAGTGGGAAAGGGTGGGAATGGAAAAGGGGGGGCAATGGAAAAGGGGGGGAATGGAGAAGGGTGGGAATTGGAAAGGGTGGGAATTGGAAAGGGTGGACAGTGGGAAAGGGTGGGAATTGAGAAGGGTGGGAATGGAGAAGGGTGGGCAATAGAAAAGAGTGGGAATGGAGAAGGGTGGGCAATGGAAAAGGGTGGACAGTGAAAAAGGATGGACGATAGAGAAGAGTGGGCAATGGAAAAGGGAATCTGAATCTCTGCTGGAGATGGAGCCAAGGGCTCTTGGCCGGGGAGCCCCAAGAGTGGGGACAGCCAGGTCAGTGTCACCAGGGTCGGTGTCACCTCCTGTGCTGTCCTCCACTGGCCCAGCCCAGCCCCAGCCCAGCTGCCCGAGGCTGTCGGGGCTGGCTGCAGGGCAGGGCAGGCAGCCTGCAGGAGCCTCCTCCTCAATTATTCATGGCCAGCTCTGCCTGATGGAGCCGGGGCTCCCTGAGGCCCATCCCTAATGGAGCCTGCAGCCCTGCCTGCCCAGCGAGCACTCCGGGGCCTGCACAATTCCCACTCCTCCCATCCCCGGGCCATAAAAATGCCACCTCCTGCTGCTAATGATGCATTACACAGCCGTGCTGGGGCTCAGAGCCTGCTGCCATCCTGCAGAGCCCAGAGCTGGGCTGTGGGAGGGCATTGCCCTCTCCAGCCAGGGCAATGGCACACGCTGGAATCTGCCAGGACTGATGGAGCAGCCACAGCCCAGCTGAGATCAGCCCAGGGAGAAGCAGTGTTACTGTAGAGATGGACAGGACACTTGTTTGCTTCATGCAGAAAAGCTGACGCTTTATTAAATATGATATAAATCTTTATATGAGATTTATATAATCTTTTATATATATAAAAGATTATATATATTATAGTATTATAATATTATAATTATATAAAAATTATATATATTATATATAAATAATATCTATTCCATAATCTATATTCTACATTATATATTTTATATTCTATATTCCACAGTCTATATGCTATATATAGTCTATAATATATTAATATAAGATATGTAATATAAAAATACTTTTATAAGATTTATATATTATTTTATTTTATATAAATTATTATATTGTATATAAATATTTATAAAAATCTTTATGCATATTTATTAATATGCATCACTCATATTTTTATAGGAATATCAGAAGGCAACATGGATCCAATTGGTTAACAATCCACTGACACTGGTCAATAAATGGCATTTTGCATGTCCATCAAACCTCTCTATTTCTGGATAGTTTATATGTTTTCTTCATGGATTCTCATAGGACAGATTTCTAGTTTTGCAGGTGCAACCAATTTTTCTTACAAGAATAGATTGCTATGCAAACCGATTCTCATTCTTATAATTCTTTCTCATGGGAACTCAGCAGGCTGAGTGTTAATTCAGCTGAGCGAGGCCTGATTTTATAAGGCCTTTCTTTTATAAGGTTTTATTTACATGCAGCAGAGCAGGGGCACAGCACAGCCTGCACAGAGCCCAGCTTTAGGCAGAGGAAGGGAAGGACATACATTATACATGCATATGTCTATATAGAAACAATGTACAGCTATATACAGATGATGGCAGTGACATTTAACAAAAAGTGATATTTATGCATGGTTCTTACCTAACAATTAGATCTTTTTGAGGTACACATCGTGCTGTTCTATTTTTTTGCATTATCTACCATGTACAGCTTGGTTTTTGAGTAGAGGCAATGCCATGGATGGGTTTGTCTGTACTTGAGGCAGAGGCAGAAGTTCAGAAGGCTTCTCTTTGTTATGCCCCGTGCTGTCTTTTATACAGCTTTTACAAACCTCGAGGGCAACTTCAAATTGGTCAATATCTTTCTTGTTAATTATTCCATTGGTTAGTAAAAGTATTTTACTTGTCTATCAAATCTATCTATTCTCAGATTGTTCACATATTTTCTTTACTGATTCTCATGGGACTGATCCCTTGTTATTACAGGTGCACTTAATTTTCACCCTCAGAATAGGTTGTTGTGTTAAAGGAACTTCTCATTCTCAAAACAGCTTCCTATGGGGACTTACAGATTGCTTGTTAGCTGCACCTAGAAGAAATGACAGGTTGGATTTTTACCCTATTCCTACCCTAGCCCAGTGAGCAGGGCGTGGTCCCTGCCTGCAGGGAGTGTCCCTGGCCCTGCAGCCACGCCAGTGCCATTAGCTGAGATTTGTGTGCATAGCCCTGGCCTTCCCCAGCTGCAGGAGAGCCACTGGCTCCCTCCCCATGCTCACATTAGGCAATAATTGCCCTAATGGGCTCTCAGGGTCTCCTGGCCCCTGCACTCCACTGGTCACAGCCTTGGGTGACCCCTGGCTGCTGCTGGCCAGAGCCTGGACACTGGGCAGGGGACAGTGTTGGAATTCTGGAAGCTGAAAGTTTAGGTTTTAGTATATAGTAATGTATGTGGGGCAAGGTGGAGACCTTGGGGTGGAGGTTAGTCGTTCTTTTTTCCACCTTCTTCTTCCTTCTTTGTTGTGGGTTTGGGTGGTTTTCTTCTTTTCTTCTCCACTTTGGGCTGGAGGTTAGTTGTTCTTTTTTTCACCTTCTTCCTTCTTCATCATGGGTTTGGGTGGTTTTCTGCAACTGGTTAATAAAGTCCACATTGATGACTTCAAGTGGTTACTTATTGGGTTTAAGGTAAAAATAATTTAGGTGGCATTTCCCAATTGGATGGATTGTCCTTGAAAAGAACTTGTAGAGACAGAGAGGTCCATTTTGCACCTTGTTAACTAGAGGTACTGCAGAAGTCACGGCTTGTGAGGTTGTTAATTTAGATTACTAATTTAGATTGATTTAGATAAGAAGTGATGGACACTGAGTCTGAACGCAGAACTGTGACTCCCATGCATTAATCCCCACCTTGGCAGAGAGAGAAGCCAGAACTGTCACAGCACAGGGCTCCAGTGTCCCCTTGTGAGACAGGGGGTGGGAGGCTCCAGCCCTTCCCAGCGAGGGGAAGGGGAGAGGAGGAGCAGGACTGAGCCAGGTCAGCATGGAGGGGACACTGAGGGGGCCACAGCGTGGGCTGTGAGGCAAGGGGACATTTGGGGCACAACACCAGTGACACAGAGGGCACCCAGAGTGGGCTGTGAGGCAAGGGGACATTTGGGGCACAACACCAGTGACACAGAGGGCACCCAGGGCACCCGGGATGGGGCCAAGAATCTCCAGCAGAATGAAATCCTAAGCAGATGAAATCCAGATGAAATCCCAAGCAGAGCTGTGTGTTGGGAGCCCAAGGGTGCCTGGGCCATGTGATGCACAGGAGCTGGGTTAAGTCAGATATGAGGATGAAATCCTTCCCTGGGAGGGTGGGCAGGGCCTGGCACAGGGTGCCCAGAGAAGCTGTGGCTGCCCCTGGATCCCTGGCAGTGCCCAAGGCCAGGTTGGACACTGGGGTTTGGAGCAGCCTGGGACAGTGGGAGGTGTCCCTGCTATGGCAGGGGTGGCACTGGATGAGGTTTAAGGTCCTTCCCAACCCAAACCATTCTGGGATTCCATGAAATCCCTGTCTCAGAGCTGCAGGCCTGAGCTGTCCTTGGACTATCAGGTTGCCATGGCAAACCAAAGCACTGAGATCCTCAGGACTGAGCTGGAAATGCTCCTGGTACCCTCTGGAGCTGGGCAGCATCTGGGGGCCGTGGTTTGCTGGAGATCCAAACATCTCCCCAGGGACATCAGCAGAAAAGGGCTCAGAAAGGCCTGGCTCTGCTTTACCAGCACTCAAACAGCTTCAGGGCAGTTTGTCCATCTGCACAGGAAAGATCTGGGAGCAGCTTTCCCACATCCAGGCAGATTCCAAAGCCTCAAACAGCAGGCACATTCCCTGTGGGAGCACTGACTGTGAGCCCCAGCGCCTGGAGCTGGGGTGGGGACAGCGAGGACATGGGGACAGTGGCCCTGGGCACCAGACTGCAGCACAGCAGCTGCCACGGGCACAAGAGATGCCACCCCTGGAGCAGGGAGTGGATGCCGGGCACAGCATTTCCCGGGATATCTCCAGTTCCTGCTGCCTGACCCACCCAGAGCTGGAGGCTCTATGGGCGCCATCCCTGGCCAAGCAGTGCCACCCTGTGGAAAACACCCTCCTCTCCTCCGGGGCCATGGACGTCCCTCCCTCCCAGCCTCGGTCCCTCACCCCTGGTCCTGTGCATGGCCCTGACACAGCACACGACATCCCCATCCCCTCCCCCTGCTGCCACTGGAGCTCTTCCCAATCCCCACTGCCTTCCCCAAACCCTCCAGAGCTGCAGCCACCCTGTGCCAAGGGGCTAGTGCCCTGCCACCTTGCATTAATTGCCCAGACAGACTAATCATAGGGTTTGTTATTAAATAATGAGGCGTGGACACGTCACGACCAGGTCATTGTTTCTTGTGAAACAGGGTTTCCATTCCAGGGCAGTGCCTCAGGCACTTCTCCCCAGTGCTGCACACAGGGGTTGGGGTCATGGCACCCCAGCTTTGAGTGGGGACACTGGGACAGGGTTGGGGGAGTGCAGGAACATCACAGGGGGCAGCAGGCCAGCAAGGCAGCATCCCCAGCTGTCACCCCAGGGATGGTGTGGGGCACCATCAGCTCCTCTGCCCCACACTGCTCCCCCATCCCAGCCTCAAGCTGTCCTTATTTATTGCCCTGAAAAGTTCTGTCCGTGCCAAAGCCACCTCAGTGGCACTGCTGGCTGTGTTTGTCCCTGCCTTGGGAGCACGTGCCAGCTCTGTGCCACTGTCACCTCCCAGGGGGGATAGTGAGGGACATCCTGCTCACATTGGGGTGACAATGAGGGACATTCTGCTCACATTGGGGTGACAGTGAGGAATGTCCTGTTCACACTGGGTGCCCACAAAGTGACACATTCCCAGGTGACAGAGTGAGAGCAGCATCTACAGGGCCAGGGGGACAAAGGTGATGAAGGTGCAGACTGGGCTGGGGACACAAGCCATGAGTGATCCCAGCCCCAAGCAGGGGTGTCCAGCAACCCATTTTCTCCCTCCCCTGAGAGCAGGCTCGGAGCTTCCCAAACCCCAGCTGTGCCTCCCTGCTGCCCACTGCCCTCCCAAAGCAGGGCCTGGGTTGGGGGCTGACACTGGGGTCTTCTCAGGTGGGACCAGTCCCAAAGAGGGCAAAGCTAGGAGGTTTTGGGGGGCTGAGCTGTGCCCAGCTTGTCTGGCACAGGTAAAATGGGCCCCTGGCTGTTAGACCTCAGGAGTGGGATACAGGGACAAGGTCACCCTGTGTCACTCTGCCACAGGGCTCTAGCAAGGACAGCAGGGTGGGATCCCAAATCTGCCCCCCATGATCACCAGAACTTGGGTTTACTCCCAATCCCTGTCCCTGGGTCCCCTGCAGGAGGGGTGCTGTGACAAAAGGAGGAGCTACAACCCTGGGGAGCTCAGAGAGGGGTGAGGGAGGGCTAGGACTGCCTGTGGGATGAGCTGGCCTCCCTTCCCACCCCATGGCACTGCAGGGAGGCTGGCAGAGGGGAAGGTGAGCTCAGCAGGGCCAGCACCACTCTCTCCATGCTCTGGTTTCACTGCCCTCATGCCTAGCAGTCAGAGTCAAGAGAAACCAGGCTCTGATTTCTCCATCCCTGGGATGGAAGCTGTGAGTTTCTGCTCCAGGCTGGCTGCAGAACAATGATTCCGACATCCTGGGAGCCTGGGAACCTCCAGCAGCCCCACAGCCTGGCAGCCCTGACCCCCAGAGCCCTTGGCTGTGCCCGGTGTCACAGCAGAGCTGGGCAGGAGCAGCACAGGCTCCTCGGGCCCTGCAGGTGCTGTCACAGGGTGCAGGAGGATCCTCTCCAGAAACCCTGGAGGAAACCCCCAGCAGGGTTTGACCTACCATATTTTAACCCAAAGGGACAGAAAATGCCACCAGTGACACTGCCAGCACCTGGAGATCTGCAGGAAGGTCTGGAAGTTCCATTCAGCCCCCAGCCAGATGAGAGAGCTTCACCCAAAGCTACTTCTAGGCTTTCTCCAGGAGCCTTCAGAGAGAGGCTCCAGCCCCAGGCGTGTCCCAGCCCTGGTGACACCACTCTGGTGTCCCAGCCGGTCCCATCCCTGCTACAAATCCCTCCTGACCAGCAGCAGCCAGGGCAGCACGGCCGCCAGCATGGCCACGGTCAGCACCAGCATCACGGCCAGGGCCATGGGGGACTGGCAGCACTTCAGCCCCAGGGCCGGGCTGGATGACACCGAGCTGGAGGTGTCTGCCCTGCTCCTCCCGCCCAGGGAGCCGCAGTCCGTGGCCACCAGGGGCATGCCGTGGTCGCTGATGACAAAGATGTGAGCTTCCCGTGCCAGCACCCCCGGCAGCCCCTGAGAGCAGCGCTCCAGGCTCTGCACCGGCAGCACGAAGTGACTGGGCACCACCAGCGTGTTGCTGGCCTGGCTTTTGGCCAGGTGGGACAAAGAGGACGGCGACAGAGGCACCTCCAGCGTCTGGGGGTTGGTGGCCACGCCGGGCGGCCACAGAGCCTTCTTCTTGCAGAGGAAGGTGACGTAGCGGCACACGGGGCAGATGATGCTGCTCTGGACGTGCCCGTCCAGCTTGGCCGACAGCAGGCACTTCACCAGGCAGTCGTGGCAGAAGGTGTGGCCGCAGCTGAGCCGCCGGTGCGTGGCCTCCAGGGGCTGGAACTTCTCGTAGCACACGGGGCACTCGGCCGGGGTGCCCTCCTTGCTGGAGGAGGGCTCGGACATCGCTGCCGTGGTGGCGGCGGGAGCTGCTCAGCTGCCAGGGAGAGGCATGAGGGGTTAATCAGGGCGGTGATTAGCACAGTCCATCTCTTCAGCCCTCCTCCTCCTCCCTGCTCTCTTGGCACTACCCTTCATCCCTCACAGGAAGAGGGGATGGGTGCCTGGCATGGCCTGAGCACTCTCAGCAGGTTAAACCTCCCGGGGCAAGGGGCAGAGGGTGGGAGGATCCCAGCTCCAGAGCCCTCCAGGGCAATAATCCCTGCCTGGAAAACCACCAGGACAGAGGGCTGAGCCCCTGGAAGGAGCCATGTCTGCTGAATTCCCAGTGCAGGCTGTGTCTTTCCAGGCACAGACTGTGTCACCAGTGCCTCCGTGCTCAGCTGCAGCTGCTGGGAGCTGGGAATTCCCATCCCACCATGGAGCCAAGGACAGGGAGATGCTCCCATCCCAGAGAGCTCAGAGGGGCAGCTTGGAGCAGCCAGGCTGGTGGAGCAGCTGGGAGCCACAGGGGGTGGACACGGAGGTGACACAGCCAGGGCAAGCAGCAAACAGCCACACCAGGCTGCTGGGGATGGCCTGGGCTGGTGGCCAGCCCATGGTGGTGGCCAGGTCATGGTGGTGGCCATGTCATGGTGGTGGCCAGGTCATGGTGGTGGCCAGCCCATGGTGGTGGCCAGCCCATGGTGGTGGCCAGGTCATGGTGGTGGTCAGCCCGTGGTGGTGGCCAGGCCGTGGTGGTGGCCAGCCTGTGGCATCTCCAGGCTGTGTCCATGCTCAGGCTGGAGCTGGTGCATCAAGCCCGAGTCAGGGTTAGTCAGAGAGGAGGGAAGGCAGAGCCAGCCCAGCCCTGGCCCTGGGAGCAGTGTGGGGTGCCCTGAGCCCCAGATGGGGCTGAATCTCTGCCCTGCAGCTCCCCTGGCACCAAGGGAGAGGCCAGAGAAGAGAAGGGACAGGGGAGATATTCAGCTCAGCTCTCTCAGAGCAGCTCAGGAGCCAGACCTTCAGCACAGCTGCAGGTTTTTCCAGCCCTGGTGGCGTTTTCAGACCCCACCCAGCCTGCACCCCTGTTCTCATGCCTGACTGTGCCATGGACACCCTCCCAGCCCATCTGGAGGTTCTGCCATCCCCTGCTGGTCCTCTCTCCGGCAGGGCTGTCACCCCCGCCCTGGAACAGCCACAGGGACACCACGAACCACCCCCTCCCCAGGCACCAGCACAGATCCAGGCTCCTGCTGTGCTTCAGAAGCGATCAGGGACTGCTGTTCCCCTCACCCCGAGCTCCCCCGTGCCCCAAAATCCCCTTACCTGCTCTAGGGCCCCAGGGCAGCGGCCCCTCCATGCACGGCTGTCCCCAGACACGGCGCTGGCCCGGGAGAGCACCGGGACACCTTTGGGACACCGGGACACCTTTGGGACTCCAGGTGCCGGCTGCGTCTGAGGAGGGCGCGTTGCGCAAAGGCTGGAGCGGGGACAGGGCAGGGACAAGGACGGGGACAGGGCAGGGACAGCTCCCGCGGAGTGAATGCGGAGGAACCCGTTCGGGTTTTAAAGGGCTCACCCTGGCCCGCTTGGGCAGGGAGTGGGCGAGGAGCTGGCGTCAGGCGTGGTGGGCAGGGACAGTAGGCACGGTCCTGCCCTCCACCGTGTCCCCGGGCTCGCTGTGGGGTCAATCCGGCATTGAAGGGGTGCTGGGACCCTCTGGAGCTGCAGGGCTGGGTGAGCTGCACGTCCTGCAGCAGGTCCTGCACCAGGGCTGGCCTCCTCACCTGCACTGCCCATCCCTCACCCTCATCCCTCACCATCATCATCACCACCATCATCCTCACCCTGCCCTCACCCCTTCCCCAAGGCCCCTCCCCTTCTCCCCCCCAGCCATGCAGCCCCTCCAGAGCCCCAGGTGACACTGACTGGCCCAGCAAAGACCCTCGAGCAGCCATGGGGGGCTCTGCTGTGCTGTCCCTGCCCTGGGGTGTTCCAGCATCTCCCTGCACGGTGCTGCAGGTGCAGCAGGAGCTCCATGGGCTCAGGGCAGGCAGAAGCTTCATCCTTGGCTATCTCAGCAACTTCAGGTGGCTCATGAGCCACCACTGGCCACATGCAGGTGAAAACCCCCTCAGAGGAGGTTCTCTGTCACCTCACCTGTGTCCCAGAGAGCCACCTGTCCCTCAGCTGACCCAAGAGGCCTCTGCCCTGCAAAGCCTTGTAAAAACTGCCTGCAGGCTGGATCACTCCAATCCCAGCTGTTCCCAACCCCCCTGTCACCCCCCAACCTGAAGGGTCAACCCACATTTCATCTTTCGAAGGCTCCACAGGGATCTGAATGCTGTTTGTCACACCCAGAGGAGGTCCTGGAGTGGGGACAGTGGCCTCACAGCCCCTCCCTCACTGTGGCCATGCACCCACAGCACCTGCAGCTGCCTGAGTGCCCCGGGAGCCCTGGAGTCTTCATCAGGGAAAAGCTCCAGGAGAAACCTGGACATGTGAGACCCCACCTGCAGAGCTGCCCCAAACCAGCACAGGAGGGACCTGGAGCTGCTGCAGAGAGCCCAGAGGAGGCTCCAGGATGAGCAGAGGGATGGAGCAGCTCTGCTGGGAGGAAAGGCTGGGAGAGCTGGGATTGTTCACCTGGACAGGAGAAGCTTTGGGGTGACCTCATTGTGATCTGCCAGGACCTGAAGGAGGTGCAGGAAACATGGAGAGACACAGTTGACAAGGGATGGGGGGACAGGACACAGGGAATGGCTTCAAACTGCCAGAGGGCAGGGCTGGATGGGATATGGGGCAGGAATTGTTCCCTGGGAGGGTGGGCAGGCCCTGGCACAGGGTGCCCAGAGAAGCTGTGGCTGCCCCTGGATCCCTGGCAGTGCCCAAGGCCAGGTTGGACACTGGGGCATGGAGCAGCCTGGGACAGTGGGAGGTGTCTCTGCCATGGCAGGGGGTTGGAACTGATAATCTTTAAGGTCCCTCCCAACCCAAACCATCCCATGACACTGGGAGGTCTTGCCTGGGGGCAGGGAGCTGCTCTGCAGAGACATTGGCAGCTTCAGGAAGGTCCCCAGGGCTGTGTGGGACAGAAGGAAGAGGAGATGACCCCTGGCACCCAAAGCCCTGTGAGAAAGGCCCTGCAGTGCCCTGGGCAGGGCTGGGGCGTGGGCAGCAGTATCAGTCACCCGTGGGTGCAGTGCTTACAGCACAGGGCTGGTTTCTGGAAAGAGAAGTGTGGGTGCAGCCCCAGCAGGGCATCCTGGTGCCCCCAGGGGTGCCTCTCCAGCCCTGAATCCCTGAATCCCTGCGAGGGCACCCTGAGCACATCCACACCTTCCTCACCTCTCAGGCTCGGGGGTCGGGTTGCTCTACTTGTTATCCCAGTTTTGTTGAGAGGATCCGAAAATGAAGGTGAAACCTCTCCAGGGAGTTGTGCCAGGGCTGGGGCACCTGCCCTGCTGGGACAGACATCCCCATGTCCTGCTGGGACAGACAGACAGACATCCCCATGCCCTGTTCCCTCTTGGCACAGACAGACAGACATCCCCATGTCCTGCTGAGACAGACAGACATCCCCATGTCCTGCTGGGACAGACAGACAGACATCCCCATGTCCTGCTGAGACAGACAGACATCCCCATGTCCTGCTGGGACAGACAGACATCCCCATGCCCTGCTGGGACAGACAGACATCCCCATGCCCTGCTGGGACAGACATCCCCATGCCCTGCTGAGACAGACATCCCCATGCCCTGCTCCCTCCTGGGACAGACAGACGTCCCCATGCCCTGCTGGGACAGACAGACACTCCCATGTCCTGCTCTCTCCTGGGACAGACAGACATCCCCATGTCCTGCTGGGACAGACAGACATCCCCATGCCCTGCTGGGACAGACATCCACATGCCCTGCTCCCTCCTGGGACAGACAGACATCCCCATGCCCTGCTCCCTCTGGAAGCTGCTGGAGGTGCCAGGGCTGCTTGCACCCACACACATCTCCAGTGAGTGATCTGGGCCAGCAAGAGCAGATTTGGGGCAGCCAAGCATCTCCCCAGCCCCAGTTTGCTCCCTGCTGGCACCCAGGTGGTGGAAATTCCTGTTTCCCATACTTTGAATGCTCTCTGCAGCTGGAACCAATGAGCTCATGGCTCTATACACAGGCACTGGAAAAACGAGTCTGCCTCCCTTTGCTGCTTGGACCACGCCAAAATCAAAGGGATTTGGGCATATCAGAGCCCCAGCTCTGCCAGCAGTTTCACTCTTTCCCAGGCCTGGCTCTCCTCAGTGCCTTTCCCTCACTTCCAGCAGCAGAACCTTCACTGAGGGACAAGGCTGAGTCTGACAGTTCCTGTAGGACAAGAATCCAAGTTCAGGGGCAAAGCAAGTCCCTAAACACTGCCTGTATTTTTTTTCCCTAAGTTTTAACAAGTCCAGCACATGGTTCAGTGCCCTCAAACCAAGGCTCCACGATCCTTTGATCCAAGCAGGAAAGTGGCTGCAGGCTCAGCTCCAGAGGCCACAGATGAGACTTTCTCTGTGCTGAGGTCAGTGGCTGCCACTGACTAAAGGACATTTCTGACCCAGAGGACACAGCCCTTGCTGAAAGGTTTGGGGTGGCCAAGGTCCCTTCCCTGCAACCCCAGCAACATCTGGGAAGAGCTTTACAGCCTTTGGCAAGGACAGGAGGGTGCAGGGACAACCCTGGAGTTCCACAGCAGCACCCAAACTTTCCCCTGGCTGGGTGTGGAGGAGGGACAATGAGTTATGTGAAAATGTTTATTTTCAAAGCACATTAAAAGCCACAACATTGCTCCACGTCTGAGGCTGGTGCCAGGCAAAAAAATTGCTACAGGTCTCAGTATTTCCATGCCAAATCCACACTGCAATTCTCTGGATCCTGAATGATGAACCAGGGATGTTTCAGTGTCCTACATCCCTGAACTCAGCTGGGGCCAGGATCTTGGAGAGAAAATCCAGGTGGAATTTTGGTGGCAGCTTTGCCATGCAGGCACAACCACCAGCATGGCTGGGCTGGGTGGAGTCTGTGCCTTGGGAATTGTGTAAATGAGTGATTGCTGAAAGCTGCTGAGGGCTCACCATGCCCATGTCCATGTTCCCCTGTCCCAGAGCCATGACTGCTCCATGGAGGGGTGGCTGTGGTGGGCTGGTGTCCCTGCCCAGTGACCCCAGCATGTCCCAGTGCAGGGCAGGGCTGCTTGCAGAGGGGAAAGGAGGCTCCACCTTCCCCACCCTGGACCCATCACACCTCTTGCACCCTTTCCCCATCCCTCAGGGGGTGCATGGTGCCTGCCCTGTCCTTCCCAGCTCACACCCAAACCCCCTCAGCTTTTCCCCTGGCCATGTTCAACCTGCAAACCTGAGGTTTTATGGGAGTTTCTGCTCAACTCGTTCTCATCCCACCCTTCCCAGCCCCAGCGCAAACACAGCGAGTCCTTGGCATTGCTGGGAATGATGCGAGGGCAGGAAAGAGTAAATCCATATTTGATCCCAGCCCAGGGAGATATTCCCAGATGGGAAAGAAGCTCAGTGAAGCAAAATTAATTTTCCAGGGCTGCACTGTGTTGGTGGAGTGTCCAAGAGTCCTGGACCCTGGGTTATATCCACTTCCATGCTGTCAAAATAAACTCAAGCAGCTGGAAATGTTGGACAACTTCAAGGAAATCCAAGCTTTTTAAAAGGAACACAAGCTTATCCATCTTCCCCCACGCTTGCTTTGCTTGAATTAGAGTGGGGAAATCAGCGGTTTTTTCCTTCTGGGGGTGTCCATTCTGCTCCTCAGGCACCTGGCGGGATGGAGCCCAAGCAACTGGATGCCCCTTTAGCCAAGGCAGCCCAAAATGCTCGACGAACGCTCCTCCTTCAGCTTCTCCTCGCTGGTTTCCGCGGTGCCCAGGAGATGGTGCTCTCGGATGTGCTTTGGCACCAGGAAAACAGAGCGGGGAGCACTGAAGGCGAGTCCAGGAGAGCCAAGGTGAGGAGGTGACGGCCCCCACCAGCTGGGATGCTGCACCTTCCCCGCCGGGATCGGTGGGATCTGCTCTTCCTCCTGCCATTCCGTGGGGTGAATGCTTATCCCACACCAAGGAACAGCTGGCTGTGACCCCAACCCCTGCTCTGCTCTCTGCTCCCCTGTCAGAGGCTGCAGAGGGACCTGTGTGGTGTCACAGCCCTGACCTGCCCCTGCCTCCCTCCCTGCTGCTGCCACCAAATCCCCTCCGGGAACGACCCTGACTCTTATTCTGTCCCCAAATATCGGGGGTTTGTCCCATCCCGCCCGTGCAGAGCCACACAGTCCCACGCTCCATGGGGCTCCCCATGCCTGGCAGGGCAGCTCCCGTCTCCAGGGGCTCCTTCTCCGGTTATTCCCTACCAAAGGTGTTTTCCCTCATCAAAATCACCACGGAGCTGTCTCCAGTGAGTCTGGGGGCAGCCCAAGCGCGGCCCCCCTGAGGGGCTGGGCGGCTGCATGAGCCCCCTGGATGTGGCAGTGGCACGATCTGGTCCGTGTCCCCCTTCCCCGGCCCTGGACTGTCCCCCGCCCCGTGCGTTCCCCTGGCTGTCCCCCTCCCATCCCTCCGGGATGCCGGTTCCCAGCGGGCTGGAGCGGGAATCCCGTGTGCCTAATGGGGAAACAATGCGGCTTTGAGGGCTGCGGACAGATGCCCAGGGACAAGAAGGGACTGTTCAGCAGCGGCAGCTGGGGCTGGCAGCTCCCCCTCCCTGCACAGAGCCCGGCCCGGCCTCAGCCTGGGGGTCCTGCCCAGACCCAAACCCTGCAGCCCCTTCCCAGGGCCCGTGTTGGAGCTCTGGACACTGAGGATTTCAGCCCTTCTGTGCTGACAGGCACTGACCCCCAAGCAAACACTGCATTTGACCTGAGGCCGTGGAAAAGGCTCCCAAAATTGAGTGACAACACTGGGATTGTGGGTGTGTGGTTTGAATAGAAGTGTGTGATATCACAGGGTGCAGAACTTAGAGTTTAAGGGTTTAGAATATAGGAATATATGTATAAAGCAAGATGGAGGTTTTAGGGCAGAGGCTGAGTCCTTTTTCACCTTCTTCTTCATGGGTCTGGGTGGGATTTTGTAATTGGGTAGAAAAATCCACATTGCAGGCCACAGGTGGTTGGTTATTGGGTTAAAAATAAAAATAATTCAGGTGTCATTTCATAATTGGACAGTTTATCCTTAAAAGGCCTTGTAGAGAGAGAGATAGAGCTCCATTTTTAGTTTGTTAGCTAGAAGTGCTGTAGAACTCATAGTTTGTGAGACTGTAACATAGATAGGAATTAATAAACATCTGAGTCCAAGCACGAAATACCATCTCACACATTTAATCCTGACTCTGACAAAAGAAGATAACACTCTGCAGACGGGGAGCAGCAAATCTGATCTGAGCTGGGGACCCAGCATCAGACCCTGCCTTCAAACACGGCCAGATTGTCCCTTTGCTTGTCACTCTGCCCCGGTGCCCACCCAGCCCCTTTGGGGAATGTAAACCTGGCCCTGTAACCCTGCCATGCCCTGTCACCCCAGGGCTGTTGTGTCCCCAGTGTCCCCTGCACAGGAGGGATTGCCTGACTCCCTCCCACCATCCCTCCTGGCTGCCTTCTCACCAGGCAGCTCCCTCGAGCCTTATTCCAGGAGGGAAGGCACAGAAACCCCACAATTCCAAGAGAAAACCTCCTGGAATTGGGGATTTGGAGCCTTTTTCCCAAATGAGATGCTCCCCATGGTTTAGGCTGCCCAGTGGTGTCATGGTTTGGGTTTTTCCTTCCAGCCTGGCTCCTGCAGGGCTGGGATTGCAGAGGTGTTGCTGCTTTTAATGGGAGCATGTGCAGGTCAACTTCTCACCCTACAGCAGCTCTGGAGCAGCCCAGAAAGAAAAGGCTCAGTAATACCAAATACTCAATTTGGGTTCATTTAATGATTTTTTCAATCATTTGAAAACACAGCCCTGTGAGGGGGGAGTTTGCAGGCAGAGCTGCTCCACCACCTCCAGGATCACTCAGTTGCCAAGAGGGTTCTTGAGAGGAGCATGTTCAGCACAAAGGGCAGCAGGAGGGGTCTGTCCTGTGGGGTCTGCTCTGCATTTTGGCTGTCTGCAGTCAAAATAAGGCAAGGATAACTCGCTGGACATCAAGAAGAATTTCTGCACTGAAAGGGTGGGCAGGCACTGAGCAGAATGCTCAGGGTGGAATCACCACCCCTGGAGGTGTCCAAGGAACACTTGGATGTGGCACTCAGTGCTCTAAGCTGGTGAGAAGGTGGGGCTTGGGCACAGCTTGGATTCTGTGGTCTGGGAAAACCCTTCAAGACAGGGATTAGTGAGGAAATCCCTGCTCTTCTCCAAACACCAGTCCCAGTGGTCATTTCTCCCTCCTGGACTTTCACCGGTGCCTCTCCAAGGTAATTCCCAGGTTACCTGCACCTTGAAGGGCCCCATGTCTGGATCCATAATTCCCAGCCCATAACTGATCCCCCAGGACTCCACACCCGCCCTGTCTCCCTTTTGAGTCTCCCTGCACCAGAATCCTCCCACCCACACACAGGCTGTGGTGAGACATTAATTTTTAAGAATTAAGGACTTTAGTTAAACTAGATATTGCTGAGGTAAGATAGATAAACTTCCCTCTATTAACAGAAGCTGGATTTAAGGAACTGATAAATCATGAGGCCTGTTTATGTGTTCTGACTAATCAATAGACTCCAAGAATGCAATACAATCATAAATCAAACAGTCCTGGAAAAACAGGATTCAGTTGTCACGTAACACTAAAAGGTTAAAAAGTCAAAGCGAGGAAGACCCATTTACTTCATCATTTTGAGACCCCGCCCCATAAAAAGGACCCCCGACCCATTTCAAAGAACAAACTCCTCATGCTTAATGGCCTTTTGGCTAATTACCATATGGAGCGGGGAATGGGATGTACCAGAGTTATGAATATGCATTTGTGTTTTGGGTATTCACTACTCCTGTACATAAAAAGCCCCTGTGATCATCTGTAAATTGCTGTGTGTGTATTTGGGAGCTCTCCCCGCACGCCGCCCGGGGTCGTAATAAACATACACTTTGTAACTTTAATCTGTTAGAGACTCTTTGTCCGTTATAGCTGGATATCGGTATTAGATCAATATCCATATTTTTAATAAATCAGTGGGACACCCCTGGCCGATTCCCACACCGCCCCAGGGAGAGCCCCCCTTTTGCCGGAATGCGGGAGGATCCCGGGAGTCTCTCCGCGGCCTTTCCGGGAGGGGTTCTGGGTGCAGCAGGAGGCGCATTGTGCGGCCGCTAATGCTGAGTGACTGCTCCTTTGTGCCGGCGGCAGCGCCCGGCCCGCGGCGGCCGCGTGGGAACAGCCCCGCGCACAATGCGGGGCGGGCGGGGCTGACCTCGGAGCAAACATTGACTTAAACCCGCTGTTAACCAGGCGGGCACCCCGCACCCCTGGGAAACGCAGCCCCCGCAGCGCCCGGCCTTTGTCACCAGCCGGCTCGCAAAGGTGGCTTTGATGAAGCTGCTGGCATCCGTGCCTGGTCCTGGGAAAAGAGGCACGAGGAGCACAGGGTGGGGTTTAAAGGATCCCACTGGACAGAAAAGAAGCCAGGGGGGTGCTGCTTCGTGGGTCGGTGGTGAATTAATTCCTTGGGGAATTAATTAATTTCCTTGGGGAATTAATTTAGGGTTGAATAGACACACAGCCTTGGCGCTTTTTTTTTCCCCCAAGGGATTGGGATTAATGGGAAATCATATTTCAAATATAATTTATAAATTATATATTAGTATAATATATATGGGGATATATGTCTGTATATATACACACACACACACACACACTACTATATATATACATATTCATATCTATATACATTATATATATACGTTCTATATATCTAGAATGTATTTATATGTATATGTGTGTGTATATGTATATGTGTGTGTGTATATATATATATAGTAGGGAGGAAATAATTTAATTTAATTGGATAAATCCATTAGGGTTGAACAGACACAGCCTCGGCTTTTCTATAAAGCCAAGGGATTTGGATTAATGGGAAATTATATTTAAAATATAATTTATAAATTATATATTAATATATATGGGAATATATGTATGTGTGTATATATAGATATACACATATATCCCCATATATAGTATATTAATATACTACTATGTATATGTATATACATCTATATACATATCTATATATATACACATTTATATCTATATACATTCATATCTACTTACATTTATACATATATACACATTCTATATATATAGAATGTGTATATATGTATATATATGTGTGTGTGCATATATATACATATATTTCGTAGGGAGGAAATAATTTAATTTACCCATTGGGATTTATCCCAATGGAAAATTAAATTATTAAATTATTAAATTATCCCAATGGGTAAATTAATTCATTGGGGAATTAATTTAGGGTTGAACAGACACACAGCCTTGGCTTTTCTATAAAGAAGAACCCCTCGTTCACAGAGCTCATTTCCAGCTGCCTCCTGAGTCAGGATCTGTGTTCTGGTTATGGGATGGTTGCAGATCCATGCACATCCAGCCCAGCAGAGCAAGGCATGCCAAATCTCCTGTGGAGCAGCACTGGCCCCTGCCTGCCATGGACAAACAGCCAGAGGTGCAGACAGATGTGCAGAGAGAGCCCTCTCATCCCCACAGCTCCCCAGGGACACCTCAGCTTGGCTCATTCCCTCACAGCGACATTTCTGTCCCTTCAGAGGGGCTGCTTTGTCATTGAAGAGTGAGGAAAAAGCTGCACCAAGGCCATGGGGGATGCAGGGTGCAAACAGTGCATGACATTTCCTTATGGTTTCTGAAGTGCAGTGGGAAATCCTGCACCAAACCTACCCCAGACTGCAGTGGTGGACACCCAGCCTGCCCCAGAGCACAAGGATGGACACCCGGCCTGCCCCAGAGCTCAGCATCACCTGCTCTGGCTCTTCCCAACTCAGAACAGCTCAGGGCTGCATCTGGGAAAGGAGATTTCTCCCAGATAGACCTCCAGATTCTGCACAGCCACCTCGATGTCCCTCCCCACCCTCAAGAGAGGGTGTCAGCAAGCCCAGGGGATGGTCAGTGGGAGGCAGAAGGTGGCCCCGGCTGTGGCAGCACCAGCACCATCCTCTGGGAACAGAGAACGCAGTGGAAGGTGCCCTGGGAACAAGGCTGTGCTCCCAGGAGGGGTGAGGTGGCTCCAAGGGCAGTTTGTCACCACAGGATGACTTCTCCCAGGACGCCGTGGCTTCCCCTCCTGGCACAGCCTCTAATTCGGGTGTCTCGGGGCCGTGCCGGGTTGCACGTCCTGCCCCGGTGCTCTGACGTGGCTCAGCAGCATTTGTGGCCTTGTGCAACAGCCAGGTCACACCGGGTGACCCAGAAAGGCCCGTGCAGGTGTCAGGGGACAGCCACGGCTGGCTGGACACCCGGCTGGGGAGAGGTGTGTGCTCTTCATCCTCGGGCTGTCTGCAATAATCCATGCGAAATGCAGGAAGAGCATGGATAACCCCGTGTACAAATGGATGGGACATGGCTATGGGGACAGAGGTGGCCGTGGTGGCACCGTGCCCACGGAGGACACTGGCTGTCCCATCTGTCCCAGATGCGGTTTGGGGACACGGCAGCGCCGGCCCGCGGCAAGGGAAGCACGAGGGCATCGCGGCTGCACCGCCCGCCGCTAATGACAGCCCGGGCAGATAATTACAGGGCAGGAAATTAAACACGCAAAGCCGGCTCGAGTATCGGGGCAGTGCCGGGGAGCCGCGGGGCGGCTGCGGGGCAGGGCCCGCCCGGGAAGCCCTGCACAGGAACCTGAGCAGCCCGGGGACTGCGGGGACACACCGGGCACGGGGACAGCGATGGGGCAGCGATGGGACAGCGGGGGAGCCAGTGGGGCACGCTGTGCCGGCAAAACAGGGAATGAGAAAGCCACGATGGACAGGGACGGCCGTGGGGGCTGTCAGCTCTTCTAAGCTCAGTTCGGGGGTCCCTGCGGGAGTTCCAAAAACCTCTGTTCACAGAGTTCCCTGCTCCGTAGACAGAGAAACTGCGCGCGGAGCGAGGCAGCGAGCGCAGGATGAGGAGGAAGAAGGCGGAGCTGCCCCTGCCCGCTCCAGCGCTCGCCCGGAGGGAGGGATGTCCTGGGCCCCGAGGGATGGATGTCCAAGGGCCCCGAGGGAGGGATGCCCAGGTATCCCGAGGGATAGATGTCCTGGAATCCCGAGGGATGGATGTCCTGCAATCCCGAGGGATGTTCAGGGATCCCGAGGGGGGGATCTCCAGGAACCCTCAGGGGTGGGTGTCCAGGCATCTCGAGGGAGGGATGTCCCGGGCCTTCGGTGCCCGTGCCTGGGTGTGCCCCTGTCCGGGTCACCGGGCACAGAGCGGCGGAGGACGGGCAAGGGGCAGTTCCCCAAGGCCTCAAAGGGAGGAGAGCGGCACCACCTCACCCCGAGGGGGGCCGGTGGCATGGGAGCGAGCGGGGTGGGTCCCCTCACCCTGCGGGACGGAGGCCGGGGGAGAACGCGACGCCCATCAGCGGCGGCACCGGGATCCGGCACC
>JANPWX010000467.1:129832-150030 GCA_024734555.1 Trochalopteron elliotii | reverse complement strand
GCCCCGGGCCCTCCCCGCCGCTCTGCCGGCCTCGGCCCCCAGCCTGGGCCTTTTCCCGTCACTGGCAGGCAGCTGGACGCGTGGTTTGCCTCAGTTCTCGTCAAATCCCTGATGGATCCTATGCCCGGGGCACACAGCGTCTTTTCTAGGAGGAAATTCCTCCCGGCATTGGTGGTTGGATGCTGGGGTGGGCAGGGAGGTGGTGGTGGAGTCAGTCACCATCCCTGGGGGTGTTCAGGGAAAGGCCGGTGCGGCTCAGTGCCCGGCTGGGTGACAAGGGGCTGTTTGGTCACAGAAGATCTCAGAGGTCCTTTCCTGTGGTTCCCTGGTCTCCGTTGGGTGTTTGTCGGTAATTCAGGGAGGGTTTTTCCCTGAGGTTGTTCTCCCTCCGAGCCCTGTTGTGTTGTATCTGAACGTGCCCAGCGCCGAGCAGCCCCGTGCCCGGGTGATGAGCATGACCCGAATTGCAACAGACGTGCTGGAAAGGATGCACTGCCGGCAGGGCAGAGACATTCCCCGGGCCAGCCTCAGCCCGGGGACTCCCACCCACACATCTCTCTCCTTCCCAGGGGGAGGAGAGCTGTGCTCTCCCACCACCCACAGCCCAGGCTGCACTGGGAGTGACTCAGGGCTTCTCTCTTTGCTCTGCCACTCTCCTGACTTCCTCACAAGTGCAGGGGCTGGAGGGCACTTTTGGATGCCTGTGGCATTTGTTTCCTGAGAGGTGCTTAAATACAAGAAACTGCTGTAGAAGAGTTCCCTGGATACTTCAGAAATTTTTTTTCTTCCTTCACATTTTTTTCCAACTCCCCCCCCAAGAAACAATTCCTGGGTACTGCGGAGAGCTGGTGGCCTTTCCAAGGTCAGTGTTTTGTTAGAGATATCAGTAACTGTAAGAGGAAGAAGCTGTCCCAAGGCAGAAAAGAGACTGGAAGGCTTTTAAATATTTTGGAAGGGGCTGCCCAGAAAGGTGGTGGAGTCCCCATCCCTGGAGGTGGTCAAGAAACTCCTGGATGTGGCTCTCAATGTTCTGGTCTGGTTGCTGGTTGACAAGGTTGTGAATAGTCAGAGGTTGAGTTGATGATCTCAGAGGTCTTTTCCAACCTGAATGATTCTGTGCTTCTATATTTATTTATTTAAATGTCAGTTTGATGTGTTTGTAGTGTGACTGCACAGACAGGCTGGTTGATGGTGGTGCCAGTTAACTGTGGCTGCACAGGATGTGGCAGAGGTGGGTAATAGTGTGGATCTGGGATTAACAGTGTTAGGTCTGCCCTGGAAGACATCCCCTGTCCTGTTTCCTGGCTGGGCTGTGCATTCTGTATTGTTGCAGATGTGGAGGCAGAGCCCAGGTGAGAAGATTTAATGCCACTTGTCACTGGGAGTCCCAGAAGTGAAGGAAGTGTTCAGAGGCAGTGTTTGAGTCAGTGTTTGAGTCGCCTTCCTTCCTCTTCAGGGGAAAACCCTCTTTTTTTTTTTTCCCTGACTCTTTAGATTTTGCAGATGCGTAAGATACTTCCTCATTTGGTGGAGAAGGGCAGAGAAGAGAAAGGAAAATAAGAAAGTGGAGAGAAAGCACGAGACTGATGATGTCTGTGACCTTGGTGTCACAAGGAATCTTGTCTCTGGAGATGCTGCTGGCAGCAGACTGCCAAGAGGTACAGCAACAAAGTACAGTTTATGCCCTCAGTCCTTTACAGTTGGCTCTTTGAGGTGCCAGGAAAGTCAGACTGCAGAAAGGAAATGGTATTTTTGCAGCCCTTGATGTTTGTGACACCACAAACATAATCAAGATCAACTGGGGAGTGTGTTCAGCAAACTGCCTGCACTGCTGTGCTGCCCTGACCCCAGGGCAAAGCCAGCCAGAGCCATCAGAGCAGATTTCTCACAATGTGGTTGTGTCCCTCGAGGGCTCTTCTGTCCCCACAGCTCAGTGGAAGGTTGTGCTGGTTCCTTCTCCTGATCAACACAGAACTTGGGGGATTATTTTTAATATCCTTTTTGTTAAGTGCTCACTGCAGAGCCCCTCTCTGCTGGGGGCTGCTCTGTGATGCCATTTTGGGAGGTATTTTTCAAATCCAATTTACTATCCCTGGCCTTGGTAGAACTTCAGAGATGTGAAAGCAGCAGAATTCAGTCCTTTTGGCAGAAATGCATGCCAGGTGCTTTTCCCTTGGAATTCCTTGGTCATTCTGTGGTGTCCAGAAACATGTCACCCTCTGGCCACCACCTTCCCAGGAGATGTTGTCATCAGGATGGTTTGGATTGCTGGGGTGGCAGGGGGACGTGGAGCTGTCCCTGTGCAGGCTCTGTGCTGTGTGTGCCCCAGCCTCTCAGGTAAATCATTGCTGCTGGGTGGGAAGCCCTGGCATTCCTCAAGGTTTGAAGGGAAAGCAGCAGAGCTGGAGGAGGTGGAGCAGGCTGGGTGGTCTCCAGAGGGGTTCAGCCCCGTGGCAGTGCCAGCCTGGCATGGGTGTGAGGATCAGAGCTCCTGTCACACCTGCCTAGGAGGGGGCAGAGACTGAGGCAGGGACAAGCATATCCTTCCCACAGCCTGAGTTCCCTTCTCACTTTGCTCTTTACTCCTCTCTGTGGGTTCATCCCTTTGGAGTTCCTGGATACAGAGCTGGGATCAGGCCAGAGTGTTCTGGGGACATCTCCAGGAGCCTTTCCTTCACCTCTGCAGGTACTGAAGCTCCAGCAGGAGCACCAGACTCTTCTTTTTCAGTCCTTTCAGTGAGGTTACTTGGGAGGGAACAGAGGTCAAATGTCTGAAACTTCCCACGTTTGTGAAAGCAATAAATGTTTTTTAATACAAAATTCTGATACTTTTGGTAGCTGTAGCTTGATTTCTGAGAAGAGGCTTTTTGCATCAGTGCATTTCTTCTGGTTTCAAGGCTTCTGGCCCTGTGCTGGCTCACTCTTCAAGGGTTTTCCTGTGACTGGATATCAAATATTCACCAGACAGATGAGTCTTGGCCATGTGGTGTAGAGCAGACATGTTATATTTGATTAATGAGGCTGTTGAGATAACAAGGCTTTGCTGTGTGGTGCTTGGTTTATCTTAAAGGCTTTTCTGAACTTGGCCCCAGGTTCCTGCAGGCAGGAATTGGTTATCTCCTGCCTCCTGTGCTGCCCAAATTGGAAATGCAGGATTTATTATTGCAGCAGAGCGAGGAGCGTTGTGCTGACGCTGTGCTCGGTGACTTTCTTCTCTTCCTGAAAGCTCCCTTGCTGCTGTTGTAAGAGAGAAGGAGGCATTTGTTGTGGTTCACTCGAGAACATTCAGTTCAAAAATAGAACTGCAGGAGAAGGTTCACTTCCCAGAGGTTCAGTTTCATGCAGGCACACATCCAAAGGTGTCTGAAAATCCGCCGGCTCCTATTCCAGCGTGAGCAAAACAAGCCCAAATTGATTGGGGAAATCTAACCCGTGGCTCCTGCTTGTTTGTTTCCCATCTTCTAATAAGACCATGCACATTTGCTCTGAGTTTTGGCTGAAGTGCTCGGATTACTTTGCTTTGAGTCTTGATGGGGTTTGTGGGGAAAAATCAACAGCTTCAGGAGCTGGAGGTTTCCTGTTGGTCCTCATGGCTTGAGAAGGTGAAGAATGATGGAAACAAGATTTCTTCTGCTTTTCTGGCTGTGAATCATCAGCAAGAAGGGGGAAGAGGAAGAGGAGCTGGTTGTGGACAGTCCTGCTGTGCTCTGGGTGGTGCCAGCACTTGGTGACGCCGTCATGGCCTCTCAGAAGGGGGACTGGCAGCCACCAGGGACTTGGATGTTTTGTGATAGCCAGAGTGGCCTGTTATCTCGAGAACTGAAGGCCACATGTGGGCTTGGCAGAATTTCTTGATCAAGTCCTCTTTGAGCTGGTTGCTTGTTTAATTCCAAAGGTCAGTGGACGTTTGTGGTGCCTTGGAGGGGAGGGGGGGATCAGCCAAGCATAGCTGGGGGAGTTCAGCCCTGTGGTTGGTCCCGTTTGAGTGGCCTTGCTTTGCTTCTGCTAAATTTTTCATGTTTGGTGTCTGAAAATATTGGGCAAGTGGGGTTGTGAGGAAGAAAGCAGAAAAATGTGCAGAAAACCACCCTGTTCATGAAATAACATGGATTCTCTTTATATGGCAGTATTTATGAGCTGGCTGTAAGTGGGAGAGTGTGAGGCAATTAAAATCAGGAAGAATTCTTTCTGCAGCCACTTGAGATGCTGCAGGTACATCCAGGGTGAATTGCAGTGCTCAAAGTCATCCCTGCCGTGACGGGTGAGGGACTGAGTGACTGAGGGCTGGGAGGAGTGGATTCCCCGCTGTGGGAAGGGGTGGGACCCAGCTGAGACGCGGTGTTGGATTTCAGGCTGAGTGTTTTGGTCTTAGATTTCATCCCAAGCTTCGCTGCAGTCTCCCGTCACATGGAGAGCCCGGGAAGCTTTTTTAAGGTACTGTGTTACATTTCAAGCTGTGTTTGTGTTTTCATGGCTTAGCTGGAAGGTGGCTCCAGACAGGTTGGGGGTTGGCCTTGGACGCAAGATTCCTTGAAGTACTTGAAAAATACTGTCTGCAAGAGTTTTTAGTTTGGTTACTTCTGGTGCATTCTTGAACCTTTGGCTCTCGTGGTATCCGGAGGATACTACTCCTCTCGTTTGAAGGATGCTTTCAAGGTGGGAAAACAGATTTGTCCTGTACAAAACCCCTCTGGATTTAGACAAGCTCTTAACCTCCACACTGTGTTTTTTAGAGTCATTGCAGCGTGGAAAAGTTCCTTCCTTTTCACAGTGGAGAGTTGCTCTGTCCTGCTGACTTTGTGGGGGGGGTTTGAAAGGAGCCCCGGTGTTTTGAGCGTAGTTCTTGTCTGGGAGCAGCTTTGGAGCTGGAGCTGTGCCCACGGAGCTGTGTTTTCCCAGGGCACTGTGTGAATGCTAAGCTGTGTTGGAATGAATCTGAGTGGGCAGCAGCTCTGCTCTCATTTTCCCTGGAAGACGCTGCTGCATTGTCTTGTCTGCTCCCTGAAAGGCTCAGTGTTGTTTGTCAAAGGCTGGATTCTGCAAGTGCCACGTATGCAAAGAAGCCCTGAATGGGAAGGACTGTGCTGGTTCTCAGCTCCTGACAGAATTCCCGGGGCTGGGACAAAAGGCAGAAGACTGAGGCAAAGCAGTTTTTGTTAAACTCTCAGTATTCCGTGGGCATCCCCTCTCCAACACGTGAGCTGTGTGGAATTGTCTGATTGTGTTCTGGTAACTCCTGGGATTTGCTCCCTGCTTGCACAATTCCTGTTTCTGTGCCATCATTCTGAGGGAATGGCCAAAGGTTGGTGGAGTGAAGAATTTTCCCGTGGCCACATGTGTGCTGGGATCAGGTTTGAAAGCTGTCAGCATCTCCCAGCTCCCAGGTTGATACTTTGGCCCTGAAGCACCATGTTTGCAGGGTGTCTGTGTGCTCTTAACCCCTTCTCCTGCCCCTCATGGGAATACAAATGACAAAAAGCAGGATATGGATGCTGGAGCTCAGCAGTGCATGCTGGCATTGGCTTCTGCAGCAGGGCTTTATGCAGAGCAGTCAGCAGATCCCAAATCCCTGCTGACAGCAGTAGGGATGGTGGGAGACATGGAGCAGAGGCAATCATGACCTCCCACCCACTTCACCAAGGCAGGATGAGAGAGTTGGAGAAGATCTGGGTGTGTTGGGAAGGAAAAATTCCTGCCCAGGGCCTGAGGGAGTGCTGGGCTGAATCTCCTCCCTCCAGTGTGTGAAAGGAAAAGGTGTTTGGGCAAGGAGTGGGGGGCAAACACACCTCCTGTCCTTAGGAGCCCCAGGCAACCCTTCCTGTTCATGCTGTGCTTGCAGGGATCCCTTGGATGTTGATTTCCAAGGGCGTGCCCCGTGTGAACAGACAGGAAGGAGTCTTGTGCCTTATCTCAGCTACTTCTAGGAAATGATGTAAGATGCTTCCTTGTGCAGGCTTTCTTCTAGCCACATCCTGAGCTTGGCTGCTCACCTTTCGAGCTCAGCTCCTCTGGAGCTGTGGGAGCTGAGCCTGTGTTGTACTTCATCTGAACTATTCTGGGATGAATGTGCTCCCTGCTGGTTTAGAGCTGTTCAGGGAAAGGTTGAAGGGATTTATGGAAAGGTTGGATCAGTGCTTGGCAAGTGCCTTGACCTGGCAGTGGGAATCACTGTCCAGGAGCTGCTGGACACACCTGAGCTTTGTCAGGTGTCTGCTTCCACCATGGAGCTGCAGCAGTTTGGGCAGGAATACTGAGCTCCACATCCACAGAGCTTGGGATTTGTCCCTGTGGAGTGACTGAGCTGCCTTGGTAACGGCTGATGCAAGAGCTCCCAAAGAAAACCCTGTCTGCAGTTTGTGGTGGGAATGGCTCCACAGGTACTTTTCATTTTCTCAGTGCAGGAAAGGAAACACCAGCTGTTCTCCTGGGCAGTGTGTTAAAGACCTGAGCCATGAAACGTTTGCTTCTGCAGTAAAGCTGTGGAGTTAAATAAACACAGTGTAAGATTTGAGGTGTTTTTGAAGTGCTCTGGATAAATTTGCTCTTGGTTGTGGCAGCTGCAAGCTCAGCTGGAGAACCAATGTGCCAGATCTGCCTGGCTGTGTTTGGCCTGGCTGCCCTCTGACGAAAGCATGGGATTGTTCTGGCCCACTTTTAGGTGTCAAAAATGTGGGTCACTGAGATACAGAGCACATTAGTGTGACAGTTTTAGCCTGAAGGGACAGAGTTGGCTGAGAAGTGATGCCTGTTGGAGTGTGAAAGTCAGGACTTTTAGGTCAGCTCTTCTGATCAATGGGCTTGGTGCAGAGCATTGGGGAGCATGGGGGATGTTGGCTTCACCCTGTCCTTTCTCTGGGTGGGAAGGACAGAATTTGAGGGTTGGCTTTTTGAGGAGAGAAAAAAACAATGCCTTGAAGAGCTGTGGGATTGCATGGGGAGGGCCCAACAATGGTGCATCTGCTGGCTGGGGTCTGAGCATTCCCCTGGTCCTGCTCCTCATTTTATCTCCTTCACGACCTCTGAGACCTGGTGTGTGCTGAGGCCTCTAATGTCTTGTGCCCCCTAGACCATATATAAAACCATACAAAAAACATGTTGGGTTGTGTTTCTTGTGCTGGCTGATAGCCTGGGGAGGTCCAAGAAAGGAGGATCCTCGTGGAGAGGGGATCACCAGTGCCTTGGTGTGGGAAACTTCTCCTCTGAGCCCCTCCAGGCTGGGAACACTCCTCTGTGATGTGAGCATGTCGTTTATGGGAGAGGCTGATCTCCCTTGTGTCTGCTTGAGGCAGCAGAACTGCCTGGATAATTGCTGTTACCTGCATGTGACACAAGCAGGACTTAGCCAGGACTTGCTGCAGGAAGAATAAACTGAGTTTTGATCTCCACACAGAGCTGTTTGTAGTTACCTCACTTGGAGTGTTCATCCTCCTTCACTACTCACCTTTGCAGCTTCAAAAGCAGCTGTAGTACCCTCACTGTGTGGTGGCAGGAGGCAAAATCTCTTAAAAACATTTAATGAATAAAGTGGCCACTGAGGGCTGTAAATTTGAGTGTATTACCAGCTGTGGGCCTGAGTGGGCTTGTGGCACCAACTGGAGTTTGGGTGGCAGGTACAAAATACAACCAGAACTTCTGGTCTCATTTCAGGCTGCTCCACAAACACTTCCAGAGGCTGGGGGAAATCCTGGGGCTCCTTGGGACAGGTCTGTGTTCTGGATGAGCCCTGGGAGGGGTTCCTGTCGTGCTGGGGGTGTGTGCCAGGTCCTGGTGCCCTGGCTGGGAAGCCCAGGACTGAGCAGAGATTTTGGGTGTGATCTGCCTGGGTTTATCCTGAGTGTGTTCCTGTGTTGGTGTTCTGCAGGTCGTGTTGATCATGGACAGTGAAGAAATCCCTACTTTTTCGAGTCCAAAGGAGGAGACTGCATATTGGAAAGAGCTTTCCTTGAAGTACAAACAAAGGTATTGTGGATTTGCAAGCTGAATTTGGTTCTTAGTGATCAGAGCACTGTATAATCTGTTCCTTTGCAAGGCCACACCAAGATGGTCATTAGATACTTTAGAGAAAACCTGTGAGAAGAGAATTCTCTGGAAAGGATTTCCAGCTTTAAAATTTCCATCTCTGTGGGAGCTGAGTGTTTCTTGCCCAGTGTCACCATGCCAAGAACTGCAGGCTATGTTTTGAGCATGTTTGTGCAAGAGCAGAGCCATTTTATGATCATGTGCACCTTTGTGTAATTAAAGTGCTGCCTTAAGTGGTATCTTGATGTTTTATCATAAGAAGGCACCTTTGGGCTTGCCTTGTATCATTCCTATTCCCTCAAGCTTCTTCTAGTGGAATTACTGGTATGAGAAGTGGCTGATTTGGTGTCTGCTGCATTTTATTCAAGTGTTTCATAGCTCCTGGTCCTGCCTGTACCTGTGGTTTGCATCTCTGAGGGAACACAGGGCTTTTTGTTGCCAAAAGTGGCAAGAGAAGCTGCTCTCTGGAGTGATGCTGTGCATCTGGAGGGATTGCAGGGTGGGCTGAGGTTGTTTTGGAGTTAAAGCCCTCTCAAACCCAAAGAGCCCAAGGGGCTGGTTTGGTTTGGGTTTTTTTGGGAGGGACGTGTTGGGAATGTGGAGGAGCCTGTCCATGTGGAGAACCCTGAGCTGTTCCTGTGTGTCAGAAATTCCATCTGAGACACCACTGGATGTGCTGTTCCCTGAAGCCTCAGTGGTTTTCTCTGCTGGTTGCTCAGGGCTGAGCTATTACCTGTGGTAAAGATGCAAATTTAATAAGCAAAGTATGTGGAGTGGCTACTTCTAGTATTTAATAACTCTCAGTAGTTTGAGGTAGGCATGTCCTGCCTTCCTGACTCTGCATGATTTTTACAAATATTAATTTTCCAGCTAGTGCAGAGATGCAGCAACTGTTGTTCTCTCTTCAGTTTCTGACCAAAATCTGGTTAAATGTTTGCTTAATTCATTGTCTGTTCCATAAAGTCTGCCAGCAGTGAAAGCTAATGGAGCACAAAGTGAATGAATCCTGAAAATAGCTTTGATTCCACACAGCCATTCAAGGTGGCTGCTGGGTTTGATGTAAGAGAATTAATTTCCTTCAACAGCTTAGCTTAATGTCATTTCTCTGTTTCCCCATTTTTCTTTTTTTCCCTTAGAGGTCTATGGATGACACTGAAGTGCTTTAAAAACTCTCATTTTTCAGCATTTTGTTTTAGAAGAGCTGCAGGTTTTGTTTTAACTTGGGAGCTGCTGGCTTTTCCACTGATGAAATCCTCTCCTTGCAGCTTCCAGGAGGCTCGTGAAGAGCTGGCTGAATTCCAGGAGGGAAGCAGGGAATTAGAAGCTGAGTTGGAGGCACAGCTAGTGCAAGCTGAGCAAAGGAACAGAGATTTGCAAGCAGATAACCAAAGACTGAAATATGAAGTGGAAACATTAAAGGTAGGTTTTCTCTGTGGTAGTGTTGCTTTTCCTTTCAGCTACATCTTGGATCTTGTTTTGGATCGTCTGGGCTGCTCTTGGGCACTGAATATCCAAATAAAAAAGGAGTTGTCTGCTTAAGATCCACACTGAGGCATGGCATGTACCCCAAATAAGGCCAGGGATGTTTGTGGCAGAATTTTTCTTGTTCACGTCATGAACTTGGTCCTGGAGTTTGTGCTGATTTGAATTCCCACAGAGGAATTCAATTTCCCATGCCAAGGAGGAGCTTTATTTGTTCCACAGAAAACATCAGCATAGCAACAGGGCACAACAGAAGGGGTTTTGTCAGGCCACTGCCTTGTCACCTTTCTTTGCAAACCAGGCTTTTATGAGACCACAAAGAAACCAGAAAATGGGTGATTTGTGCACATCTTTCAGGGAGTCTCCACATGCATCTGTGGAGCCAGGAATTGCTCAAGGATCTGCATGTGCAGAAGGTAGCTCTGAATTGATGCCTCTGTGTTAGTAAGTTCTTGCCTCTCTTGAAATCTTGAAAAAGCATCATTTTGAGCAGTCTTGGCTTATTTAGTGAAGACAGAGGTTCAAAATGCACTCAGTGGAAGGAGGGTTTGTGGGATTACTTTGTGTCTCTGGTCCCAGCTGTACTTGCAGGGTCAGGATGTGTTTGATGAGATCAGTAGTTTCTCCATAGGTCCCTATCAGTGCCTTCAGAGGGTGTTTGGCAGTGAATTCTTCAGTCTTTTGAGGGTGAGTTTGTGGGCCTGGAGGTTTTGTGACAGATTTCAGTGCCCCATTTTTGCTCACGGACACATCAGAGAATTTTTGGTGTCAGGGTGGGTGCTGCAGAGGCAGAAGCATGGAAGGGCAGGCAGTGCAGTTGGATTTGGGGGAGGCAGTGCAGTTGGATTTGGGGCAGGCAGTGCAGTTGGATTTGGGGCAGGCAGTGCAGTTGGATTTGGGGCAGGCAGTGCAGTTGGATTTGGGGCAGGCAGTGCTGTTGGATTTGGGGCAGGCAGTGCAGTTGGATTTGGGGCAGGCAGTGCAGTTGGATTTCTCTCTGCCTTCCTGGAGCAGCTGTCAGTGCAGGCTGTGTGGAGCAGATGCAGGGATGCATCCTTGAGAGGCAGCTGTGCCATGGGGAGGTGGCTGGGATTTTGTGCTGTGGCCAGCTCTGATGTTCACAGCGTGTTCCTTCTCCCTCTCCAATTTCTGCTCTGAATTACCAGCACTCCCAAACCAGCATTCTGCAAAGAGACTGACACTTTTTGTCCCCTTTTCGTGCTGATCACTTGGCCAGTGCCAGCAGCTGATGTTTATCTCCCTGTTCTTTGTTTCAGGAGAAACTGGAGCACCAGTATGCCCAGAGTTACAAGCAGGTGTCATTGTTGGAGGATGACCTGAGCCAGACAAGGGCCATCAAAGATCAGCTGCACAAATATGTGAGGGAGCTGGAGCAGGCCAACGATGACCTGGAACGTGCCAAGAGGTGAAGGCTGCAAACCTCCTCTTCCCTTTGAGTTGGCAGCACAAAGATCTTTTCTTTGCTACTCAGCTCGAGGATTTCATTGTTCCTTCAAGGGAAAACAACAATCAGAAAAACCCCAAACACCCTCAAGACTTTGGATTGTTTGAGCAGTGCAGTTGCCCCTCAGCAGCAGCTGTTGCTGTTGCAGCAGGAGGGGCAGTGGGACAGTGTGGTTTGTGAGGAAGAAGCCCAGAGCCAGCCAGGCCACTGCACTGCCCTTGCTGCCCCCAGCTAAGTGACTGATGTTTGTGGTCCTGCTGCCTCAGAGCCCCTTTGAAGTCAGAAGCTGCTGCTTTCCATAGTCCCTGTTAAATCAAACAGGCCAAAGGAGTCTCCTGGTCCCTTGCAGAACAGCTGGAGGCAACAATCCTGCCCTTTCCAAGTGCCTGGAATGAGCAGGCTGCTGCTGGGAACGCCCAGTTTGGGAGGAGGTCATGCTTCCCTTCTGCTGAGTGGGAATTCTGCCACTGATTCAGGGAGAGAGAGCAGGAATGAGCCTCTGGCTATCTGGAAAAAAGATCTGAGAGCTGAGGCCCTGTTTGCACAAGGCTCTTAAGCTCATGACTAACTTTTGACACTGATTTTGGGAGGATTTGGGTCTTAGGTAGTGTCCCAGTGCTCTGCTGCCCACCTTGGCTGAGCTGTGCCTGTGCAGAGCCCCACCTGAGCTGGGGCACTGATTAATGCACAGCTTTGGAGCATGGCTTGGGGAGAAAGGAGCTGGCTGCTCTGGGCTGGCTCTTTCCCACATCTTTATCCATCTCTGAGAGCCCGATGCTATCGTGTTCTTCTCATCTTTTCCCCCTGTTCCTTTGGAGTTGATCACTCCTTTCTAAGAAGCATTTCCATGGCTTTCAAATGCTTACCTTGAAGGTAGTCCTGCTACCATTTTCCTTCTGCTATGCTTTGGAATTAGCTTTTGTGCTGGCTGAGCTGAAGAGCCTAACATTCTGGATTTTGTTTCTAGGGCAACAATAGTTTCATTGGAAGACTTTGAACAAAGGCTGAACCAAGCTATTGAGAGAAATGCATTTTTAGAAAGTGAACTGGATGACAAGGAGTCATTGCTGGTCTCTGTACAGAGATTAAAGGATGAAGCAAGAGGTATGGCTGGTCTGGTTGGTTCTGGGTGCTGGTGCAGGGTTGGTTTGCTAAAGGAGATGTGCAGCAAGCAAAGCTCATGTTTCTAGAAAGCCTCACATGATGAGACTTGAACTGGATGCTTTAGGTTTTACTGACAGTGTGTTCTTTGTGTGTCCAGTGTAGCCAAAAAGAAAAATTGCCTCATTTAATAATTCAGAATAAATAATTTAATTTAATAATTCAGAACTAATAATAGATTAATTCAGGATTTTTAACACAAAAATACTCTGTTCCACAGATGTAAGGGAATTGAAGATGTAGCTTCAAAAGTTCTTCTTGCTGTGGGTTTGTAAGAAGGGAAAGCACAGGAAATGACAGGGAAACACAGGATAAATGATCAAGTAACTTCTAAAAAAATCTCTCCTGTGTTCCTTCTAAGCCCCTTGGAATTTGCCTTAAATATATTAAGATATTCTGGTAAAGGTGTTTTTAGACCTGTGGGAGATGTTTGGGATGGTGTTCTGGGCTAAGATGGGGAGCTGGGAATTCCCCAGTGGATTTCACACTGAGGGTGCTGGGGGAGTATTTTTATTGCTGGTATAAACTGATTTCTCTGACAGTGGAGGTGATCTGCTCACAAGCCTGTGCCAGCCAATAATGTACTTTAGAGGTTGGTGGTTTGCAACTTTGTCTCCTAAATGAAGTTTTCTCAAATATTTCCTCATTTAAGGCCTGGACCTGAGTGTAAGAACACACCTGACAGCTGGCTGGGATTTTTTGTTGTTGTTTTCCCTTATGAACTTTTTTCAAGCAAGTTTATGCCTCAGAAATTGGAAACTTTTTTGGAAGCACAGGGATTTTGTAATAAATATGAAGAAAGACATTTTCTGAGGAAGTAGATCTATTGTAATTTGAGATTAGGGCAATAAAACTGGAAAAACCAGCAGAACCCAGGGGACTGTTTTCTGGAACACTGGAACAATCAGCAAAACAGACATCTTGTTTCTTAGATGAGTCATTTGGACATTTTTAGCATTTGTGAGTTATTCCCCCTGGCAGCAAGCAGGAGCAGTAGCCTCTAAAAGAGCTGGTGCTGTCAAACTCAAATATGACATTTCTGATTGAACAGCCTCAGATCCTCTTCTGGGAGCCCAGACAGATTTTCACTTCAGCTCTGCTGTTTTACCTAAAATCAGTTTTGTTTGTTGCAACCTGAAAGCTGTGATGTGCAGTTAATTTTGCTTTTGTACCAGATTGAGACAGGGAATAGGAGGGTCTGTGAAGATGAAGTTGCTCTGCCCAAAAAGGAACAACTCACTTGTAGTGTCTGTTTGCATCTTTCTGAGGATTTGAGAGATCCATGGCTGGGCTGTGCTGGATGTGGAAATTTCCAAAAGCTGTGGAAAGGGAAGGGACAGGATAGGGATGAGCTGCAGTCTGGGGAGGAGGTGAGAATAAAACCAGGCTTTTCTAATGCCCAGTCTTTTCCCTGTCCTCGGGACTGCCCTCCAATCTGCTCTTGCACTTGTCAGGGCATCAAGAAACTGGATGCAGCCCTTGGGCTGCCTTTGGCTTGTGTGGGTTATCAGCTGGGAGGAGAATGTAGGGAATGGGAAACACAGGAACAGGTCATTGCTCTGTTTTTCCCAGCTGTGTTTGAGCAGGAGCTGGGCTCAGCAGCTGCAGTTTTGGTAATGTGGAGCTCACAGTGCAAATGGGGAGAAATCCTGAGGCAAATCAGCTGTCCCCATGCCAGGGCCAGGGAACTGTGTGGGGCAGGCAGGGAGGGCTCTTTGCTCCCTCCTGTCCTGGGTGGGATGAGGCTGCTGAGGGGTGTCCCCACTGCTGGAGGAAGCAGCAGCAGACACTAACTCAGGAATTGTCCCCTGCTGCCCCTCCCAAATGATCAGAGAGAGTGTTTGTGAGAGGATCAATCAGTAATATGGGGTTTTGTGGGTTTTTTTCCTTCCCTCAACCCTCAGACCTACGGCAGGAGCTGGCTGTGAGGGAGAGGCAGCAGGAGGTGACCAGGAAATCAGCACCCAGCTCCCCCACTCTGGACTGTGAGAAGATGGATTCAGCTGTCCAGGCCTCGCTCTCCTTGCCAGCCACACCCGTTGGAAAAGGATCAGAAAACAGTTTTCCTTCCCCAAAAGGTATTATCCATAGGGATGGGGCCTGGTTGTGCCCTAAGGGAACCTGAGGTGGATGTGGGAATGTGGATCTGACATTTCCATGAGGTGTGTTTGAATCCCAGGGCATCACCAGGTGCATTTCAGGAGTAAATAGCATGGGAAAGGACAGTGAAGCTCAGACACTGCCTTTGGGGGCAGGCAGGGGTTTGCACTGTGCAGTGGGTGCCTGCTGTAGAGCCCTGGAGATATTTGGGAGTGCAGGGAAGTGCAGGGACTGATAATTCTGCTCAGATGATCAAATCTTGATCAATTCTGCTCAGATATGCAGCAGCAGTGGTGGGTGAGCATGGTCAGGAATTGGGAGTCTCTGTTACCACACTGACTTCTCAGGGCTCCTGTTTCCTCCTTGAGGCACTGGAATCTTAGTCCAGCCCCTTTTCCCATCTGGAAGGCTCTGGACAGTCCCAGGGATTAGTAGTTGATTTTTTAGATGAGGAAGAGTGGATTGCAGAGGGAGCTCTGGCTGGATTAGATGGATTGCAGTCAGTAGCCTTGCAGATGGAGAGTGCATGAACTCTGCCTGGGGGGGCTAAAGGGAACCAGGGCAGTGGGCAGGAATTAAGCTTTATCATTTTCCCTGGCTAGTGATCCTGCAGTTACTGTGGGTAATTGTATGAAATGTCTGCAGCAAGACTGGAGACATATTTGGGGTTTTTTTTAAATGTAGAAGCTGTTTTATTTAAATTTTTTCAAAACCTGAACTGTGGAGGAGTGAAGTAATAAGATGTGTCTGTGTTTGCAGCTATACCAAATGGGTTTGGTACCAGCCCACTGACTCCTTCAGCTCGAATATCTGCACTCAACATTGTGGGAGATCTGCTGAGGAAAGTGGGGGTGAGTGCTCTGAGCTCTGGGCTCTCCCTGGGGCTCCTGTCCTTGTGCTCAGTCACAGCACAGCCTTGGCCCCTGCTGGGTATGTTCTGGAGCTGCCAAATCATCCACATTCACTGCTTAGTACTTGATAATGCATTTCTAAAAAAACCATTTTGGTTTTAAAAGCCTGATCCTGTGGTTCTGATCCAATTTGGGATGACAAAATCCATATTTGGAATAAAAATTTTTCCAGTGCTGGGTTGGACACTGTCAGCTTGTTCTTACCTTCAGTGGGCCTGCAGCTTCCTCTGGCTGGAGCTCAGGCCCTGGGTGAGGGAGGAGCTGGGATCACCCTGCCAGGGTCTCCTGGTGGGAGAGCTCCTCTCCCATGGAGATCTGCCACAGACACTGAAAGAAAAACCAGCCTGGAAACCTTTGGTAAGAAAGTGAGAAAATAAATGAGGAGAAAGCCAAATGCTCCCATCTGTGGTTGGTGGGGAAGTGAAATGCATGAGCCTTTAAAGGGATTACACTGTGAGCAGGGAAGAAGTGGTTTAAACATCTGTTGCAGTGTTGTTCAGGACCAGGCTTTCCTCTTGGAAAAAGAAATAAATGACTTTTGAGCTCCCAGGAGCTTCTGGCTGAGCCTTGGTGGTTTGTGTGTGAGTGGAGCAGAGGGAAGCTGTGGCTGGCTGTGCCCTGTGCCCGTGTAACCAGGCTGAGCCTGGCAGGAGCTACACAACAGACAGTTGTTTTAACAAAGTTGGAGATGAAGAATCGCCTGGCTGCTCCCATTGGGAGGCAGCGAGCTCAGCCTTGGTCTGAAAGGGCAGCAGGACAGCTCAGGGTTAGCAGTGACATGTTTAAAAGGGGATCATTGTGAGTAAGAGTCTGCAGGGGATTTAGGGAGCTTAGTGACAATCCCATGTGATTACTCTGCAAGGACAGGAAATGCCAAATAAGCAGAGCTGCTCTCCCAGCCTGCCCTGAGCCACAGCTGGGCCACTGAGCCACCATCCACTCACTGCTCTAGGAACAATTAGAGGCTGCTCAGGTTCTTTGGGGTTTGGCTGTGCCTCATCCCAAGCTTTACACTCCCTGTCCCTGCAGGAAGTTTCCCCTCTGCTTGGACAGGGAGTGCTTGGCTCAGACCACACTGCCTGTGGCCAGAGGACAGTCTGTGACACCCAGAGTTACCCACAGCTGCCTGTACAGTCCATCATCCCTACATGAACTTCCACAGATTCCTAGGAGTCTGCACAGGGTTCTCTTACTTGTGGCAGCATGGCAGTGTCCTCTTCATGGAACATTCTGTGCATTGCAGGACCAAACCCCACATTTGGGGAGATGAATTTCACCTTGCAAGTGTTCTGAATGTCCCCCTGCCCAGGGGGGTGTAATGAGTAAGGACTTTCTGCTGCACCACAGGGATATTCAGGATAAGGTGGATCTACACCACATGGATATTCAGGATAAAGCAGATGTCCAGCCTCTGATGGTGGCAGGAAGGGCAGGTGATGTTCTGGAGTAAAGGAGAGAATCAGGATGTTGCTCCTCCTTCCAGGAGTCACTTTACATTGGGAGAAAAAAGCCTCACCAGGCCTGTTTGGAAGGGTGGCAGTGAAGCTTTAGAAATTGACTTTATTTTGCAAGCCGAGGTGAAGAAAGAAATTCCAGGAGGCATTGTCCTGGTGGAAAAAGCAACTTTCCAAATGCACAGTTCCTCTCATAGCTTGAGGATTCTGCTTTAGGCTCTCAGTCTTCTGATCAGCTCAAGGCAGCTGCTGAGGCAAGTTTGGGAAACTTCTGCTAGGATTTGGCTTCCTTATCTTGGGTAATTATTTCAGAGTTCATCTGTTCTAGAACCTGAGCCCTCGTGGAGCTGAGTAATGTCTGGCAGTCTGCATCAGCATCTGTGTGTTTCCTTTGTGCTGGGGTGACAGAGGAAATGACAGCTTTGTTCCCATTTGTTTGCCAAGGGTGATCACACTGCAGTCCTGAGCACGGCAGTCTTGGGCTCATGAACAGCCAAATACTTCCTCCTAATTATTACTTTTTTAACACTACTTTTTTCCCCTCCCTTTTCACAGGCCTTAGAATCCAAATTAGCTGCTTGCAGGAATTTTGCCAAGGACCAGGCATCACGGAAATCCTACATTTCAGGGAATGTCAGCAGCACCGTGATGGGCAGCAGCAGCACAAAGTACCCACACCCAGGGCACACGTCCTTCTTCGACAAGGGGTGAGTCAGGAGGGCACAGCCCTGCCCTCAGGGAGGGACATCTGGGACACTTGTCATGCCTTGTTTGTCCTTAGCCCACCACAGCTTTCAGCCTGTAGGAGAAACAGCTCGTGGAGCAGAGTCAGTGCCTGCAGAGGGGATTTCTGTGAAGCAGAGAGAAAAGCAGGTGTGGGGGGTGGCAGTGCCAGTCCTGCCCCATCTCTTGGTGGCTGTGACCAAGCCCAGCAGTGAGGAGAGCATCTCAGCTCAGCCCCTGGGCCCTCTGAGAGCATCCCAGGGGCACAGGAGGGACTGCCAAAGCTGCAGGTGAGCTCTGGGGAAGTGCAGAACCACTCCTGGAGATTCCCTGCAGCAGCTGAGGGCAGGCAGGGCTGTTCTCTGGCAGGGAGGGAGGGAGTCCTGGGTGCTCACACCCCTCTGGGAGGGGAGGGATGAACCATTGGTGGTGGAATTGTGGCTCCTCCCTGCCGTGGGCCAGGGATTGCTTTCCTGGGAACACCCACCCCGCGTGTCTGCCGTGCTCAGAGCTCCCTCTGGGATGCTGGGAATGCTTCTGCACGAGGGTTTTCCCCAGCTCCTCACAGCACAAGGCCCTGTGGGTGTACAGAGGTGGAAGGCACAGAGTTCTCCAGTGGTACTGAGGGCAAACACCCTCCGTGCTCCCATCATGTCATCAGTGCAGTGTAATGCTGACACTCAGCACTTCCTCAATCCTACATTTATTTTAGAGAATGAAAGGAGCTGTTTCCAACCTGAAAGTGCCAGAGCAGCCAGCTGAGCTTCACACATTCACCTCAGTAGGGCTGTGTGGGGAGCAGGGCAAAGCTGCACCTTAAAAACTGGCACAGAGTGCCTCTGGTGTTTGCTGCTTGGAAAGGAAGAATTCAGAGCCTTAAAGTCATGTGCAAATCAGCTTTTTGGGCTGTGTGTGCTGCAGGGCTGAGGGGGCTCTGCATCCCCCAGCAGTGCTGCTTCAGCTCCAGGGAGCAGGGGAGTGCTGGGGAGGGATTATGGCAGCTCTTAGCAGGCAGGGTGGCTATATTGAGGTGTGCTGTGACAAATAAGCTGATTGCTCTGTGGGGTGGGGGTCACATTTAATTATGCAGATTGTCATCACACTCCTTATCTGGGCTGGCTGCCTGCAGGGAGGAGCAGGCTGGGGCTGAGGAAGGCTTAGAAAGCCTGGAAGGAAATGCTGCAGCAGAGCTGGGGGTGTTAGTGGACAGGAAAAGGGCTGCAAGTGGTTCCTGTGCTGATGTGCAAGTTGCCAGAGATGCTGCACGGCCCCACTGTTGTGTCCTTGTCCCCTGTAGCCCGTGTGCTGTCCCTTCAGGCACTCCTGTGCCCTGCCCTGTGCCCAGGAGGTGCTGCCAGTGCCTGTGCTGTGCTCCAGGGCTGCTGAGGAAAGCCTGGCTTGGCCCTGGCAGCTGCTCTGGGGGCTGAGCCCAGCCCAGGGTGGCTGTGCTGGGGCAGGGGCTGAGCCAGGCCTGTCCTTCTCATGCCTTCCCTCGTCCTTCTGCAGTCCCTGCACTCCTCTCCCTGCCCTGAGTGCTGCTGGACCCTGCTCCAGCTGTGACTGTGCTCCAGCTGTGACTGTGCTCCAGCTGTGAGTGTGACTGTGCTCCAGCTGTGAGTGTGACTGTGCTCCAGCTGTGAGTGTGCTCCAGCTGTGAGTGTGCTCCAGCTGTGAGTGTGCTCCAGCTGTGAGTGTGCTCCAGCTGTGTGACCCTGCTGCAGTCTGCAGGCAGGAACAGCTGGTGGCTGAGTGCTGGGGTGGCTCAGAGGTAGCTCAGCCCCATCCTCACAGCTCTGTTTGCTTTCCTCCTCCTGCCAGTTTGTTGGTTGCAATGTTTGGGGCATCCCCAGCTCTTGTCAAGGCCCTGCTCTCTGCTCTCAGAGGGGAGCAGGGCAGCTTTAGGGGGGCCTGGAGCCCAGCAGGGCTTGCACCAAGGCTTGGCTGCAGAGCAGGAGTCAGGGTTTACCTGCTTGTTAAAAACTCAGCAGTGTCTGGTGTAAGATGAGTTTCCTGCAGATTTGTCCCTTCAGGAACATGCAGGCTCTGTCCAAATGCCAGGGAATTGCAGAACAGCACCTGAGGATGGTCCTCAGGATGGATACTTGTTTTTCTGTTGTTGTAATTATTGTTAATTGGTTGTTAATGTCAGTGCAGTTTTGTCCAGGAAACAAAACTGCTCTGGGCTCTGCAGGGCCCTGGCACTGGGACAGCCAGCCTGAGGTGTTTGTTCCCCTTCCTGCAGTCCTGGATGCCAGTGTCCTCACAGCTGCTCTTTATTCTTGGTGATTTTTGTGACTCCCTTGGGCTTTGTTTTAATGAAAGGAGCTGAAGGTGAATGTGAGAAGTGCCTGTGCTCACACACAGCAGCCAGAGCTGTCTCTGCACTGTTACCCAGAGCCCAGAACACACCAGCCTGGCAAATCTGGGGCTTTTTGCAGCCCCTGCTCCACCTTATTTAAAGGTTTCCCTGGCAGAGAGGGAGCTGTGGGTGGCTCAGGGGCAGTGATCTGTGCTGTTTGGCCCATGCAGAGCAGCCTCACTGTGCAGAGCTCAGCCAGCACAGGTTTGCTGAGCTGTGGTTGAACACCTTTGCTTGGCCCCAGCTGCTGCCTCAAGGGTTGTGCTCAGGAATGTCATTTTTGTGTGCATAAACTTTCCCTTTCTCTCCACTAGGCGTGAGAAGGTCATTTTCCCCACCTTGGTCATGGGTAAATGAATTCATTTGCACTGATTGGCTGCATGGGCTGTAACCTGGGGCTTGGGGCAGCTCTGGTAACTGCACGAGGTAGTTGTAGTGCCACACACTAATGGGCCCTGATCAAAGCCTGAGGCTGCAATTGCTCTTTCTCCTGACTTGAAATAAACCTCTCTGCTGCTGTGACC